>JACXGM010039016.1:0-10687 GCA_016801145.1 Umbra pygmaea
ACATTTAGTGCACGGGTACATAAGATACATTTAGTGCACGGGTACATAAGACACATTTAGTGCACGGGTACATAAGATACATTTAGTGCACAGGTACATAAGATACATTTGTGCCATTACGGATGTGCAAACGGATGTGCCTTTTTCTGATTTGCTGTCTTCCAGCTGAGCGATGGCCTGTCAGAGTCTGCGAGCCAAACCGGCCTGTCCATTAGAAAAGAGTTTGTGATGCCCGCGGCCAGAGACATAAAAAAACAGAGGACGACTGTGTCTACTTTGAAGAGCAGAGATTGAAATAAATATTCCAGCAGGAAATGACTTACGGAGCCCCCTGGAACTACAGTAGAACCTGCCCCTTCCCTACCGGTCTAGTCATCTGTCAGAATCCAGAACGTGGATGTAGGGAAAGAGAAGAAACAGCGAATATTCTGCCAGCAATGTTGCACTATTTTGTCATTGTAGAAAGAGGAGACTGCAAACAGGCGTATAAAATCAGTGTTTACGGTGAATCGCTGCCAACGACCAGAAGAAAAAAAAGAAAAGCTGAAAACATCGACGGGGCCTGAGTGTGTCTGACAAGTTGCTTTCCTGCCCTGCCAGGAATCTCCTAAAAAACATTCCCAGATCATCAGCAGCCAGGTTTAGAGTTGGAAAGTTCAAGGCAGTGTATCTGAAGTGACTGAGCTAAGGTGCACTGATGTGTTAATGCAGACCAACAGTTCCAGATCTGGACCAATAAAAGTTGCGGTTGCTATTGCAAGATTTCATAGTACAGTACAGCGGTGAAAAACACGAGTTCCACCCATGCATGTCAGCTAACTGTTTACATGTGACCTTATACACCTGACACGTGACCCCTGACCCCAGTGATATGGCCCTCTAGTGGTGACAAGTGACAGCCCAAAATAAGCACAGCTAGACGACAAAGACTCTTATCAAAATGGCAACGGGCATGCCAGAGTTGGTGTAGTGGTCTAACTCCCAACTCTGGACCATATGTTCCCTGGGGAGGGCAGTTCAAACCCCGGCTCAGCCACTGTCTGTGCCTTTCCTCTCTGTGCCTTTTCTCTCTGTCTTCCCCTAAATGCCTGTCTCCCTCCGCCTCCTACTGTTTTGTCATTAAAAAATAAATGGAATTGGGCTAACCTACTGTACAGCAAATGAGTGGAATGGCCTTGCAGCACTTGAGCTGTGGTTTAGGAAACGGTGCTCCACATCAGGCTTCTTTACACAAAGCATCTTTGCACATTAGCGCTGATCTAGGATCAGGATAATCTTTCACCTCATAATAAATATTGTTATATGGATTGATCCTAGATGAGCAGTCTTATTGTGAGAGGCTTTGCTGATATAATCCCAGGGCTAGACCTCGATTTTCAGAGTGGACTGGTGTCGGCCTGTTTCTGCCATCAGAGGAGAGCAGTCATGTTCAATCGCCACCTGAATCCGACTGGGTAGACAGATTCATCAGCTGAGCATCAGTGTGTGGTGGCTGACAGAGCGGCTCCATGTGTTGTTCCCTCCCCTGTACATCACGGTACCAATTAACATGCTTCACCTTCTGTAATTATGACCAAAATATACTTTAAGAGGAATGATGTTGAAATAAACGTAATTTACGTAACTGCCACTTTTGTTCTTTTGTGTCGCTTCTGGGGTAACTGCGCTCTCAGTCCTCCTAAATGGGCTTTTCCACTGGAGTTCAAGAAGCAGGCAGTCAGAAAGTGCCTGTTGCACTCTGGTGCCCATGTGTCTCTGTGTGTATTTGTCTGTGTGTTTGTGTGTGTCTGTTTGTCTGTGTGTGTGCGTCTGGCTGTGTGAGTGTGTCTCATTCTATGTGTGTGTGTATGTGTGTGTCTGTGCCTTTCTGTCTGTGTGTGTCTGTCTGTTTGTCTGTGTGCATCTCGCTGTGTGTGTGTGTGTGTCTGTGCCTTTCTGTCTGTGTGTCTGTCTGTTTGTCTGTGTGCATCTTGCCCTGTGTGTGTGTGTGTCATATTCCTCTGAGCTGAAATTGCTGATGTTCAAACACTCTTCCTGGTGAAGTGGCACTGACATGTGAAAATGGACACTGTCCAAACCTGCATCAGCCTCTGTAGCTCTACACCAAGTGTGTTTACCAGACCAGGATAGGTGTGTGTTTTTATTCTGTAGAGAGGTATTTCTATTGGTCTTTCATATAGTTCTTGTATGGTGTCATTAAATGTTGTTCTTGCAGAACCTGTATACAATATTTGAAGGAACTTTAAACGGTGTATCTTAATGTAGTCCCTTTAAATAACATTTTTGGTTAAATTAGTCTTACAACAGTTCTCCCAGATTACAAATGTAGACCCATAAATGTTCATTTTTTAACCTTTAAGATTTGGAATTAGAGTGCTTTTCAAATTAGAGTGTGACAGTAATACATCTTTTGTCACATCAGGTCAGGTATTTATAGTTTATTGGATGTAACATCAGGTCAGGTATTAATTTTTTATTAGATGTAACATCAGGTCAGGTATTAATTTTTTATTAGATGTAACATCAGGTCAGGTATTAGTTTTTTATTAGATGTAACATCAGGTCAGGTATTAGTTTTTTATTAGATGTAACATCAGGTCAGGTATTTATATTTTATTGGATGTATTATAAGGTCCGGTATAGGCCATTGAGAGTATCGGTTTCACACTGTTGGGCTAACATTGACTGTTGACTACTGGTTTTAGACCAGTGAACTGGTTGTTGAAAGTTCTGTTTTAGATAGTTAAACCAACATAGGACACTTAGGGCCAGTTTCACATTCATGGAGTAAGATTAGTCCTGGACTAAAAAAACAAGCCCCATGGCTTAATCATTGTCTGCAAAACTGAAATACTGTACCCATTTTCTGTTGTAGGTAATAAGGACAAATAAATTCTTGGATCAATTTTAGGTCAGGTTTTATTAAGTTAGGTCCCTGTGATCATCAATATTTGATTCAATATTAAGTATTATCCAGTAATAATATTTACACTAAAGTAACTGCTTAATGTGGACCAACTGAAATAAAACAATATGACAGTTTGATAGAAAGGAAATGGGACATTATTGTGTAAAACACAGGGCCCTTTATGAGATTTGGCAGTGCAGTAAGACTATAGTGTCTGTCTCAGCGTCAAAGCCTTCAGGAATGGAAGATGATGACTGTTTTCCAGTCGTTTAGCAGGTCTGCATGTTAGATCCTTTAATCTCTGACTCAATTAGACTGTCTATAACTGTGAGAATAGCTTATGGTTTATGACTGGGCCTGTTCGTAGACTACATCTACTGTACACAGCAGACACACACACCCACCCACGTACAGGGCCCTGCCATCACTAGGTAGGCTAGGCTAACAACTTGTGTTTACCTGACTGCACACCTTCTGTCTTTGCTACAGGCTGTTCTGGTACCTGTGGGCCTGTTGTCTTCCCTGATATCATTGCTCAGTACCAAACAAAGATGTTGAATCGAGGGTAAGACACTGGCCGGAGGCGGGGCAGGAGGTTTGGATTGACTAGTCTTGTGAATCCAGTGTGGTCACGGGCTGGTGGAGCGTAAAGAGAGCAGTGATGTAGCGTGTATTCAACCGCCGGTGTTATTGAAGATACATCGCTGTTTGGGTTGATATTTATATGCACAACCGACATTAGACGAGACATCAGACACTGTTTAAGTTTTTCTGGGAAGCGTACATGTTTCCTTAATCTGTTTATCCGGCTGGCAAAGCAACTGCTAATGCAGGGTTTCAGTTTGGTTGCCCATGTACCATATTGTACACTCGCTGTCTTTGACTCTATCCTGCTATCTTGACCAATCAAGTGGCGATAATTTGAGGCAGTGGTTTGTGTGTGTGTGTGTGTATGTATGTGTGTGTGTGTGTGTGTGGGGGGGGGGTCAATGACTTCAAAGCGGGTAAGGCTGTATTAGCCTGGCCAGCGCTGTTTACTCTGCTTACTGGAGTCTGCATTCCTGCCTCTCATTTTTCCATTGGCATTCCAGGAGGAGCTTCGTGCCTCTGGCGGCGCGCCGAAAGGCTCAGTGACCCCCCCCCATGTCCTCTTTTGCCTCCATTATGAAATCAAAGTCAGTGGGGTCCTCTTTTTGATCTTCCTTCTCATTCTCTCATTTATTCAGCTCTTTCGTACCTCTGATCTTTATACTCCTCTGTTGCCATTCACTACACCTTGTTTGCTTTAATCTGAGAGTCATGTTGACAGTTTCTGAGACTCATGTACATGGTTCCTGAGAGACATTTAGATCGTTTCTCAGAGTCATGAAGATTGATTCTGAGAAGCATAGATAGTTTCTGAGTCATGTAGATGATTTCTGAGAGTCATGTACATAGTTTCTGAGAGTCACACAGAGGGTTTCTGAGTTTGACGTCCCACTCCCCTCCTGGGGAGCAGTGCGAACGTAACAGTCACGTAGAGGGTTTCTGAGAGTCACGTAGATGGTTTCTGAGAGTCATGTAGGTGGTTTCTGAGAGTCACGTAGAGGGTTTCTGAGATTCACATAGATGGTTTCTGAGGTCACGTAGATGGTTTCTGAGAGTCACGTAGATGGTTTCTGAGAGTCACGTAGATGGTTTCTGAGAGTCACGTAGATGGTTTCTGAGAATCACGTAGAGGGTTTCTGAGATTCACGTAGATGGTTTCTGAGAGTCACGTAGATGGTTTCTGAGAGTCACATAGATGGTATCTGAGAGTCACGTAGATGGTTTCTCAGAGTCACGTAGATGGTTTCTGAGAGTCACGTAAATGGTTTCTGAGAGTCACTTAGATGGATTCTCAGAGTCACGTAGATGGTTTCTGAGAGTCACGTAGAAATGTCTCATGACAGTCATAGGAAAACAGCAGACGTGATTATGGGTTTCCCTTTATTGAAGGAAGATGCAGGAAGAGAGATTGAAGAAGAGCAGGACAGAACTAGAAAAGCAGTTAAAAGGGAAATGAACATACTGTTGTCCATCATATAGATACATGCATACTGTTGTCCATCATATAGATACATACATACATACTGTTGTACATCATATAGATACATACTGCTGTCGTTCATATAGATACATACATACTGTTGTACATCATATAGATACATACTGCTGTCATTCATATAGATACATACATACTGTTGTCCATCATATAGATACATGCATACTGCTGTCCATCATATAGATACATACATACTGCTATCCATCATATAGACACATTCATACTGCTGTCCCTTATATAGATACATACATACTGCTGTTGATCATATAGATACATACATACTGCTGTCCATCATATAGATACATACATACTGCTATCCATCATATAGATGCATACATACTGTTGTACATCATATAGATACATACATACTGTTGTACATCATATAGATACATACATTCTGCTGTCCATCATATAGACCAGCCGCGGTCGGTGGATCTTAATTGGGGAGGACGGGCTCGTATTACACTCAGAACCGGAGTGAATGGAATGTGTGCAAAACAAAAAAACAATTGGTTTTGTTCGTTGCGCACCGTTCCATTCACTCCGGTCCCGAGCGTAATACGAGGCCGTCCTCCCCAATTAAGATCCACCGACCGCGTCTGATATAGACACATTCATACTGCTGTCCATTATATAGACACATATAGTGTTGTCCATCATATAGATACATACATACTGTTGTCCATCACTCAGACACACAGCTGATGCACTGATTGACTGGCTGACTGAACAGCTAACTAAATGGCCTGCCAACTGACTGTCTGGAGGGTAGGAAATACGATTATTATTAAGTGCTATGGTATGCCTTAATATACGATATGATACATATTGCTGTTTGAGGGTCACGATACGGTATGTTTTTGTTACAGCAAAATCAAAACAGTTATTAAATATTAGTTTACTTCGCAAAAGATGGGCTCATATCCACAGCTATAAACACACCTATCTTTTGCCTGATCAGATTCTGATGATAAGGGCTGCTTGAATACAGGAGGGAGTCAAAGTTGTTTCTTTGCATTTTGTTTTTGAGAGTCTGTGATATCGTTGATATTGCATGGCCCTATAAAATTAGTTCTATGGTCAAATCTTTTTTTTCAATTCAAAATTCCATTATTTCTGTTTTATTCTTTTGTGATTCCACTTTCAATCTCACACCTCAATATAAACACCCCGAGCCAGTGGGTCCTGGTGTTTTTCAGTTACTTAAGCACTCACAGGGGTCCTAAGCCCTGGTGCACGTCAGCTATTTCTTTTAGCTGCGCCTGCAATCAAAGGAATATAAGGACAAAGGAACATTGGAAAGCCTACACATTAACCTAAATATAGTGAAATGCTTCTGTAACATTGCCCCTATAGGCTATATTGTTTTACTTTCCACACAAGCAAAATCATTGTTACCTAAGATGTAGACCAATAATTGTTTCATGAAATCTGCACAGGTATGTCATGTTATTTTAAACACTTTTTGTCCCTCTACTACTATAGTTTAACATGAGCTAGTATAGTGGGGGTAAATGCGTGTTTGACATTTAGCCTTTTCACTGAGTATGTGGGCGTGTATGTGTGGGTACATATATATACGTGTATGTGTGGGTACATATATACATGTATGTGTGGGTACATATATACGTGTATGTGTGGGTACATATATACGTGTATGTGTGGGTACATATATAAGTGTATGTGTGGGTAGATATACACGTGTATGTGTGGGTACATATATACACGTGCACTACACAGAGATATGCTTGGTGCAGGCCTGGAACTGATGTTCTAGGGTTTCTGTGTTGCTGGAACTACAGTAATTCTACTGAGGGGATGCCATTCAAACACGACTGAACTTTGATTCTTAAAGGAAAATGTGTTATGAAAATTAGTTTATGGTGTGCGTATTTCTGTGTTTGCGGTTTGGATGTATTGGATGCACACGTGTCCGTTTGTCGTGTGTTTTAACCTGAGGGTGGGTGTTGTTTTTTTAAGGGTGGAGTGTATTGTGAAAGTGCTTTATTCTAACTAAGGGAGGATATTCAAAACATGACCCGACAGCCCATCTTTTTTTATTTTATGTGAATGTGTGTAAAAAAAGGCACCTGACTCTTGTAAAAGACGAGTGCACTGAAACCAGCCCCTCTGTGCCATTTGCCCCCCTGCCTGGTTCTCTGTACGGGCTGAAATGTTTATTTTTATGTGGGAGTTTTATTTAAGGACAGTACACAGTAGCCTAGGTTATCCAATTGCTTATTTGGGTCCTAAAGACTTGGATTTTGGATATTATCAACCAGGTAGCTGGAATCCTGAATGCTGATTGGCTGAATGCCTTAGTATACAGTATGATACTGTATACCACATGTACTGGCCCGTTTCTAGCACCGGGGCTGACGCGTTGGCTTGGCAACACTATATTATGCCATCAACATAAACTCTGATTTTATTTTTCAAAATAATAGCGCTTGTAATTCATTACAATAATCCTTGTTAATTCAGTGCATAGAAAGTCGGACCTCTGATTCCTTTTAAAATAAAATTGTTACAATCAGTGTACTGTACACATTATTATTTTTATGTAATGATGGTGCATAAAAGGGATTATTTATCTTGGATCCTAAAGGAAATGTATCAATTCAGTAAATTAACCGACAGACATTGGCTGTTGAATCTCTCCATTTGTAACCCCACCCACCAGTCCTCTTCATCCCGAAAGAGTACTATACATTTTTTCACACAGAGCTGGCCCAGTACGACTCACTACACAGCGGAATGTTTGTAGATGGGTACACCATCCATACCGTGACGGACACGGACTGGCCCAGGTCAGCCCTGCAGTGGAAAATAGGCATTTGATGCCCTAACCACTAGGCCACCTTGCTGCCCTAAAAATATTCTTGACAATGCAGAAAGATTTGTACACATGCGCTGCCTTCCAGAAATCGTCTTTTCAAGGGACGTCCCTGCATTTTCTTGCTGGACGACGCCAAACCACATTCTGCCCAGATTACAAGTGCATGGTTGCATTAGCAGAGAGTGCAGGTGCTAGCATAGCCTGCCTGCAGTCCTGACCTGTCTCCAATTGAGAATGTGTGGTGCATTATGAAGCACAAAATAAGGCAACCAAGGCTCCGTAGAGTTGCCCAGCTGAGGACATGCATAACGGATGATTGGGGGAAACTTCCGCTTGCAATTCTGAACCAAATGGTGTCTTCAGTGCACAAACACTCCATGGGCCCTATCTTACACACAGCACAATTGACTTTTTACACAAACGCATGTATCATTCCTATCTCGCGCGTCGGTAAATTAGGGAATGAACTTGCGTTCGTTGGGCGGTTAAGCGAAGAGGCGTGTTCCGGCGCAAACGTTCCCTGGTGCTATCTTGCAGTTCCCGAAAACAATTCTGCCACTGACCAGGAAAAACCTGGTTAGAGTCAGTGGTGTGTTATTCATATGCTATTTTAAGGGCGCATGCTTAACCATAATGTAGCGTGTGCACAACGCGCATACACTTTGCTCCTCTCATCTACACAAATGCAGCAGTTCTTTATTATTGCAATACATAATTAGAAGGAAAAATATTACCACACGAAGGAAATCATTGTGGTGTCCGAAAATGTGAAAAAATAGGTATGTCTAGAGTACTCATTTACCCAAATTATTCTGAATGAAATATTCACACAGATATACATCAACCTCAAGGGAACCCATTCAATCAACATACAAGCTAATAGTAAAATCACCCATGTCTTTGCGAATTAGCTCTACTCTGGCTCAAGCCATGACTCATTTATGGCAACTTTGCCATAAGGAATCCCCCCTTGGATGGGTGCTGTGAAGGGGACAAAGGCTCTCAGTTAAAGACATGTTTAATGATGACACAATTTATGATGCCAGCAAGTGCGTGAAATGCTGTTTAATCAAAAACACACAAACACGCGTGTAGCCTTTTTGAACGAACATTCAGCACACTGAAAATGCGCCTCAGGTGTTTGGATAGAACAGGAGGTACAGTACTGTTGCAGCATTCTTTGTGGCTTGTTGTGTTTTACTCAACATTTCCATAAATCATGGATGTGTTGATGACATAAATAAGGAAATATTAGAGGACATAAGGAGACGTGATGTTGAAATGCATGTTCCGTTGCCACAACCCAAATACCTAGAAATGCAGAACAGGAAAGGAGAACTTATTTGACAGAAGTGCGAGGTAAGCAAAGTAATCTAGACTACATTGCAAAAATATTACCAATATTTCCGAAACATCGGAAAGTATGTGTTGTGACATTTCTTTATCTACAGTTTGTAAAAAGAAAAAACCAACAGCAATCCATCGTTATAATAGCAATCCGCCATGGAACAAGTGCTCCTGCTCTTAAAGGGAATGTGAGATGACGCTCTGATTGGTTCATTGAACGTTACGCCCAAACCACACCTATGACTAATGAAGCTACTTCAGACCTAACCATTTTAGATATGCGTCGGGCGCAAGAGTAATTTATCTAAACATAAAAAAGCCATGACATAATTAAGAATTTTCTTTATTAAATGAAAATATATACAAGGCAGCATGGCCTCAATATGAACTAGGCCTATTTGTGTAAAACAAATGAAAAACACTGCTTGCCAGGCTGTCATCATTGTAAGCAAACCAAACAAAAAATATCTGATTGAAAAAAGTTATGTAAGAAGAATTTGCACAGTAATAAAATAAGAGATAGGCCGATACAGATACCAGTACTTGGTGTCGGGCCCGATACTGGGCATAGGTACTCGTACTTGTGAAAAAGACCCGATTCTTCCTCCACATTTAGGAGCGTTATGCTACGCAACGCGTTACAGATTACCCATAGATGGCCATAGTTGTAAATCTAATTCATGTAAATGTTTCAATGGAAATGTAGTGCTATTCCAGCTCTATATATTTCATATTGATGATAACGACAGTCTACTTCCTCTTTTGAGACCAGCTTATAAAGCTGTACTGTACAATTGTATTTATTGCTATTAAAAAAAGAAAGAAAAGCGATTTAAACGGGATAATGCTTCCCGGCAATATGAGTTTACACACAAAATCACCGCCTAAATTGCATAATCATTCCAAAGACGGAGCCACGCGTATTAGCTATTGGAAAACACTGTGGAATCAACTAGGCTATATTTTCCTAATAGCAATTCTCCAGTAGAGATCAAATGGCGAAATACGATGCTATTTTTATGTATCCCAATATTTGTTAAATTATAGGTGCATTTATTAGAATCCTCAAGCAAACGCGCACATTTTACTAGCCTACAGGACCGAAAAAGGCTGCTACTGTAGAGTCGCACGAATTAATAATAAACCTTCGGGAAGGAAAGACAAATGTCGGTAGTTTGCAACACTTCTGGGTGAACAAAATAGTGGAAGTTCTGACATACTAACGTTAATAAATATAACTTTAAGGAAATACGATGTAGCCTATTTATATTTTGTTTAATAGATTACAGTGATAGTACAGCTATAATTGTATAGGCTACCGATTATAATAACACAAATACCTTAAGAGAATAGCCTATTATATGATTAGGTCATTATCCCTGTTTGGAGAACGTCACTTCAAACAGACATTCTCGTCTTACACAAAACGTCTGCAATGCTTAGTGCAAATGCGAACAAAACGGCTATTGCATTCGCTTTTACAAACTTCAAGCCGGGCTTCTCCACAGTA
>JACXGM010039017.1:0-10688 GCA_016801145.1 Umbra pygmaea
CACACACACACACACACACACACACACACACACACACACACACACACACACACACACACACACACACACACACACACACACACACACACACACACACACACACACACACACACACACACACACACACGACTGTGGCCCACCTTTGTCTTTTCTTTCATGATCAATGCCAGTTCCCTCACAAGGAAACGGTGGATGGAAAGAAAGCGCCATTGATCGATTAGGATGAGATGTGGCTTGAGGAAGAGAAAACGAAGGAATGAAGCGAGATCCATTTAGAGGCATGGATCAGTCTGTAGTTAAGAGGGAGGGAGAGATGGCTGCATACAGAGGAAATAGCTGCAGACTGAGGGAGAACCAGAGAGATGATGGGATGTGTGGGGTGGGGCACGGAGAAAGTGTGGGGGTAGGAATGTTGGAGGGAATACTTGACCACTGTCATCCTACATTTAAAAAGAAATTACTGTACAGATTCGGTGAGTATGGACCTGACTACTTTGACTAATCCAAGTAACAAAAAGTCATGACTATACAGATGATACAGAGTATCAACCTTGCTACTGAGAGACAATTGGTTCTCAAGAGATGACAGTATATGACCAAGTTGTAAACATTATGTGGAAACTGAGCTGCACCTTTCAACATTGTCATTATCCGGAGCCATTCATACTGTTTTTGATTTGCACTTTTTACAACACTATATATGGCTAATAATACACCGTTTCAGGTGCCTTTTTCCTTCGCATGAGAGTGTAATGTCCGCTTCAAATTTCCCATAACATTGAAGTCCTTTAGATTGAACTGAATCGAGACAGAGAGGTTGAGAGAGATAAGGAAGATGAGAAGCAACCAGTCAACTCTGTGACCCCTCATGTCTTGTTAAGGTGGTGACTCCTCCCACGGTCAGGCCCCTAACCCCGAAGCAATTGGCAGACGGCTCCCCTCCCCCGCCCATCTATCGCCCGTCCCACCGGTCCCACAAGAGGCAATCACTACAGGGACAGAGGATGGAGACAGCTGGTCCCCTGCACACACATCCACCTCTGCTACCCCCCCAGTCCCCTGAGTTTGCAGGGGCCAGAACAAACATTTGTTTGTGCAGTGTTGCGTTGCAGCCAGCTTGCCTTTGAGGGGCAAAATAGAGCTAGACATTTATGGAGAAAAACACAAAAAAGGGAGTGAGAGAATGAAGGAAGGAGTGAGGGAGTGGGAGAGGGAGGCTGTGAATGACCTGAGAGACAAGGCAACACGGGCTACTTCACCATCAAAAAGAACATACACCTTGACATCCATTCAGGAACTGGCGCCACACCGATTAACGAAACCATTGCCCTCTATGTTGGTGAGTTCTGGGGTCCTCTTACAAATCAAGAATATTCTAAATTCCATAAACACCCACTCCAGACTCCGGATGCAACATTTTGCAAAAGTACAGTATCCTTTTACAAAGAGTAGAATGATCCACCCAAAATAATGCATGAAGAGCGAATATAAGAATATACTTACTCATTATCATGATTCAGAAAATAGATGGCACCCTACATCTCACAGGCACCTGAAGTAAAGCAGATCTCACACCTGTCATTGCAAAGCCGTGATCAACAGAGATGAACCTAGGAAAGACCACCATAAACCTATTCATCTTTGGGTTTTGCTCACCAACCCAAATAGGCCCCCTGAAGCCCCAGAGTCTAAAGTGGCAGGACGCCTGACCACTGTGACTGGTCCAAACTTGGGAACATTTTGACTATTTACACACTCTGAGAGCATGGTCTTGCAATGGAGAGAGCCCACTGAAGGCAGAGCTGGCTATGTGTGCACTGTCAACCTATGTGTGCATTGTCAACCTATGTGTGCACTGAAACATTTAATAAAACACACTTTACATATAGTCCTGCTCATGAGTTAACATTTCTAATACGTGTACCATTCTTTGAGTGATCATGCAAAACATATTTATTTTATTTTTGATGAAAATAATTGGATGGTCTTCATTCAAAAGTTTGCATACCCTTAGTTCTTAATACTGTGTATTGCCTTCTTTAATATCAATGATGGCTTGCAGTCTTTTGTGATAATTGTGGATGAGGCTCTTTATTTTCTCTGGTGGTAGAGCTGCCCATTTGTCTTGGCAACAAGCCTCCAGGTCCAGTAAATTCTTAGATTGTCTTGCACTCCATGAACTCCATGTTTCAGATCTCCCCAAAGTGGCTCAATGATATCGAGGCCAGGAGACTGTGATGGCCACTCCAGAACCTTTTTTCTGCTGTAGCCACTGAAGTGTCGAATAGGCCTTGTGTTTTGGATCATTGTCATTTTGGAAAGTTCAAGTGTTTCCCATGCGTAGCTTCCAGGCTGCTGAATGCAAATTGTCCCTAACATGCTCTATTCAACTTGCTTGAAGCTCAAACACCCTCACAACATCAGAGATCCACCCCCATGCTTCATAGCAGGGATGGTGTACTTTTTATCATGTAACTTGTTGACTCCTCTCTACATATAGCATTTATGGTTGTGACCATAAAATTCTATTTTCATCTCATCACTCCATTTTACTTTATTACAGCAGTGTTGCAGCTTGTCATGTTGCTATTTGGCATATTGTAAGTGGGCGAAGTACCTCGTTATTGTGCATCTTGAAACAGCCACACCACTTTTTTTCAGAAAAGCCTGTATTTCAGCTGAATTTGCTTGTGGGTTTTTCTTTGCATGCCGACCAATTATTCTGTTAAGTTGTGGCAGAAATCATCGTTGATCTGCCTGACCATGGCTTTGTATCAACAGAACCCCTACTTTTTCAGTTCTTTATCAGATTATGAACAGTACTGATGAGAATTTTTAAAACTTTAGATATGTTTTTATATCCTATTCTTAATTTATGCAGTTCAACTTTCTTTTCTCGCAGGATCTCTGACATTTTGTTGTGCTTTCCTCATGGCTTAGTATCCAGCCAAGTCAATGCAGCCCTAGATGAAATGTGCAGGGGTCTCTCAAGAGCTACAATACTCATTGACTAGTTACACACAGCAACTAATTACAATAAAAAGTCAGAGGTGTGGACTACCATTAATATACATTTAAATCTGTGTGTCAACTTGTGTATAGTTTCAGGCCAATCTTTAAAGGGTATGTAAACTTTTGATCAGGGCCACTTGGGTGATTTCCATTATCATTATGTTACACAAAGGGCACACACAATAATGTGATAATAAATATCTTCACCTGAATGCTATCCCTATGTAAAAGAACAGTTGTCTGCATGATCTGTGATATTTTCTGAAACTTGACAATATTTCACAATTTCTGCAAGGGGTATGTTAATTTATATGGTGAGTGAAGGGAATAACAAGACATTCAGTGTAGCTTAGTTAGCACACCAACTTAATGCAATGCATACAGTATCACATATCTGTTCTTATGCACAACAAATCACAGAGTGCCTAGATACAGTGTTTAGCTGTGGAATTATTGCCAATGGGTACCACAAACCCCAGAGATAAATTATTTGTATAATTAAATGATTACCTACACAATTAGGGAAAATGTGATGTGGTATACAGTCTTGTATACCAGCATTCAGGAATCGATGCGCACAATTATAATCACTGATATCATCCATATGAATAAATATACCTTATGGTGTGGAATTTTTAGAAAGAGGCACTACTCAGTTTATGACTCAGGTAATTATAATAATAACTGCTGTTCCAGTCAAGCATAAGGTATAGGATTTAAGTTTTATAAAAAAAATGAAATTAAACTGGATATCCATCAGTTTTAGAGATTTCCACTATTTCTATAGTTCATCATTTGACAAACGAATAAACAGGCAAGTGATTTTGCAACTGAAATTACTTTGGGGTTATTTTTTTAATTATTTTATTGACAGAACAGTAGAATGGGAAGGAGATAGGTACATAGGGGGAGGGCACGGATTGGTTTAAGACGCACAGATTGCTCAGTGGTTAGGGAGTCAGATTTGTAGTCGGAAGGTTGCCGGTTCGATTCTCGAATCGATTCTTAAGCAAGGCACTTTACCATAAGTTGCTCCGGGGGAATTTCCCTGTACTTACCGTAAGTCGCTCTGGATAAGGGCATCAGCTAAATGAAAAAAAGGTAAAATGTTTACCCGGGGCTTGACCTCTGTGGTTCAGAGTCAGGAGATCAGACCACTACACTCTGGCATGGTTATTCATTTTTAATTGACAGTTGCAGAACCATTATGACAGATCCGTCAGAAGCAAGATTTACATTTTTGGGAGTTGTGATTTAGCCAGTGTTGCTTGTAAAACTCAGAAGCTATGCAAATTGGACTTTGGACAGTAGACCAAGGAATGCAACAGGGTAATAAAATGACTCTGCCATTTTCTTAATAAGAATATTCTGCTTTGTATTTGTCTTCTCATATTCTGGCTGCTTAACTGTCTGCTTTGCCTTTATGTGAGGTGAGATTGAGAGAGAATGTGTGTGTTTGTGAACGTGTGTGATCACGCCAGGCTTTTGCTGACTCGGCGATCAATGCAGTGAGATGGGCGATGTGAGGCGCATCGTAAACGCAGGCCCGGGAAGGAAGGCGCCTGGCACATTGCCAGCACACAAGCCATGTCCGTAGTAGTGGAAAATCAACAGATATGCAAACTAAGCACTCTGGCAAAGCAGACGGGCTCTCGGCTTGTATACAGCATTTCATAGGAACGGTGTTCGTCAGTTGCCCCGCTTTTCTCAGCAAACAAGTGTTTTAAATCTGTTGAGTGGGTGAGCTGGGTTAAGGGACGTGCTGTTGAGAGGAGGCAAAGATTTGAGATTCTGCGAATGTGTGCTGCTCCCTGGAACCTGAAAGCCACTCACCCTTCCAACCTGCTTCCAACTGTGAAGCCGTTTCCGCGGGTGAAGCGGCACATATTACCATTCAGGGAGTGTGCGTCTCATTTACTACACTGAATGAGAATTATAGTGCACCTCTAAGCACAATTAATTGAAAAGACACAAATTGATATTGAATGATCAGCAAAAACATTTCTCACACTTAAAGGACAATTCCGGCACAAAATGAACCTAGGGGTTAATAAAACATTGATACAGAGTCAACCATTCTCCGGGATATGTCTTCATGCTAATCGGATGTGCTGAGTTTTAGTGCAAACTGATAACTACCTTATAATGCTAGTTGTGAGGGCATGAATGAAGTAAAAAGAAATCGCTATTTTATACCTCTAACAAGGGTGAAGAGAGCACCACTCTTCCACGGTAGCATAATGAGGGTACCTATATGCAAACCAAAGCATTGAGAACTTTTATTATTAAAAATAAGTTTATTAAAAACATTATATAAAAGACAGTACCGTTTGAGTATACAGGCAGGCGGCATCTTGGGAAAACAGACTTGACCAGTCGAACCACGAACGCCATGCAACATGAGCTGAATGGGAAATGGTGTTTGATTTTAGTTTTGCATTGCCAGCTGTAAGGGTTGCTCATTGATCTGCATGAATGACCAAAAAACCTCCTGCCATGGGAGATTCCAAGTCACAGTTCAGCTCACGTAGCACAGCGTTTGTGTTTTGACTGGTGTACCCATGTGTTATTAAACCCTAGGTTCATTTTGCGGCGGAGTTGTCCATTAAGTGTTCCTTCAAATCTGTTGATTACCTGTGGGGTGAGCTGAGAAGTCCACACGCAATTCTCATTCTGTTCTTTTCCTACGTGTTCATCCACCTCATAGAGTTGCCAAGGATTGTGACAAGTTTTTCAATAAAATAATTAGCAATACGCTTTTTTTCTGAAAAAATATTTACTTTATTATAGGGTAGATAATATATAATATATGGAGTGAATAATTAAGCTGATAATCATCCATTTTTATTTATATTTACCTAGAGTGCCAATAAATCTGGATAGCACTATATTGTTATACTGCATGACTTCACTTCTAAATTCAGTGAATGAATACATTGTTGAACACCTGCTTGTTTTCTACAAATGACTTGATCTTAAAATGCTCAAAGATATTCAAACAAAAGCCAATGAAGACATGCAAACGCCTACCTGAATGCTGCAAATACAGCATAATGTGCACATCAATTTTCTAATGATTTCCAATTGTATTTAACAAGCACACAGCGCATACCAGTTGTAAACCAAAACGTTGGCCCGGCGGTTGTCATGGCGTTATGAATTGAACCACTCATTTGCGTTTATGCTTTGGACTACACAATTACCCATGCTGTGGCGTACGGTGTTCATACAAAAAACAACTGCTAATGGTAAGGGGATTGTTGAACAAAGACAAAGAGATTAAGAAGAAGGAGCAGACTCTTGGCGATACCACAGCAACTCCACTCTTCCCTTAGTCACGCCGGAGCACTGGGTATGGGGCTGCTTGTTCCTTTGTCCAAGCTCTCGTTAATGAGCAAAGGACAAGAGCTTTCAACGTGTTAATCCGTCACTGGAGCCTTAACAGAACTACCTTCTTTCTGCAGGGAAGTCTGTTACTGAATCTGGTGCGCCGGCTAAAATCGACACAGCCTTAATCATATGTCAGAAGCCCACATAGGCACTGAAATATATGAATGATTTAGTGAGAATTCAATGGCACTGATTAAGCGGCCGAAACTGGTTGCAAATTTGATCCGTTTGATTGATGGGTAATCTGATGTAATCAACACAGAAAGGTGTGGCCAGAGGGCCGGTACATCAGCTGGGCCCCACTAATGACTCTGAACATGCTGGGAGTGATAGACACTGGAGCACTGTTCCCCAGAGGGTAGTGTTAAAACATGGTAATTCTGCAGCTAAAACCATTTTGGTTGAAATAGTGATTCAGGAGTCAGGCAGCAGGTTGATCATAGGATGTTTAATAAAGTAACATCTCGAAACAGGGATATCTCAGCGAGGTAAAACGACATGTTTGAAAAATGCCCCGAACAACAGTATGGGCTGCTATAAATATATATATAAAAATATATATATATATCAGCCGCAGTCGGTGGATCTTAATTGGGAAGGACGTGCTCGTATTACGCTCAGGACCGGAGTGAATGGAATGGTGCGCAACACACAAAACCCAGTGTTTTTTTGTTTTGCACACTGGGTTTTGTGCGTTGCGCACCATTCCATATATGTATATGTGTATATATGTATATGTACACTCACCTAAAGGATTATTAGGAACACCATACTAATACTGTGTTTGACCCCCTTTCGCCTTCAGAACTGCCTTAATTCTATGTGGCATTGATTCAACAAGGTGCTGAAAGCCTTTTTTTTATGTTGGCCCATATTGATAGGATAGCATCTTGCAGTTGATGGAGATTTGTGGGATGCACATCCAGGGCACAAAGCTCCCGTGCCACCACATCCCAAAGATGCTCTATTGGGTTGAGATCTGGTGACTGTGGGGGCCATTTTAGTACAGTGAACTCATTGTCATGTTCAAGAAACCAATTTGAAGGTATTCGAGCTTTGTGACATGGTGCATTATCCTGCTGGAAGTAGCCGTCAGAGGATAGGTACATGGTGGCCATAAAGGGATGGACATGGTCAGAAACAATGCTCAGGCCGTGGCATTTAAACGATGCTCAATTAGCACTAAAGGGCCTAAAGTGTGCCAAGAAAACATCCCCCAAACCATTACACCACCACCACCAGCCTGCACAGTGGTAACAAGGCATGATGGATCCATGTTCTCATTCTGTTTACGCCAAATTCTGACTGTACCATCTGAATGTCTCAACGGAAATTGAGACTCATCAGACCAGGCAACATTTTTCCAGTCTTCAACTGTCCAATTTTGGTGTGCTCTTGCAAATTGTAGCCTCTTTTTCCTATTTGTAGTGGAGATGAGTGGTACCCAGTGGGGTGTTCTGCTTTTGTAGCCCATCCGCTTTAAGGTTGTGCGTGTTGTGTCTTCACAAATGCTTTGCTGCATACCTTGGTTGTAACAAGTGGTTATTTCAGTCAAAGTTGCCCCTCTATCAGCTTGAAGCAGTCGGCCCATTCTCCTCTGACCTCTAGCATCAACAAGGCATTTTTCGCCCACAGGACTGCCGCATCCTGGATGTTTTCCCTTTTCACACCATTCTTTGTAAACCCTAGAAATGGTTGTGCGTAAAAATACCAGTAACTGAGCAGTGAAATACTCAGACCGGCCCGTCTGGCACCAACAACCATGCCATGCTCAAAATTGCTTAAATCACCTTTCTTTCCCATTCTGACATTCAGTTTGGAGTAGAGGAGATTTATTGACCAGGACCACACCCCTAAATGCATTGAAGCAACTGCCATGTGATTGGTTGAGTAGATCATTGCTTAAAGGAGAAATTGAATGGGTGTTCCTAATAATCGTTTAGGTGAGTGTGTATATATATATATATATATATATACCCATGGTAGTTGATCACATACCTTCGAGAAGACCCTTATCTCCTCATACGCGTGACTGTCTAACATGAGCAGATCAGCAGGTCACCTTAACTTGTGTCTAGCATCTTATCAAATGGCCTTGCTAGATGTTGTTGTCAAATAACTTAGTAACCCTTAGCTGTGTCTGGCCTGTCCTGTTAGTAACATGTCTAGTTAGTCTGAAATGCATCAAACATGTATTACATCTGTGATGGTATTACAGTCTAATATATAATAGATCATATAGTTATAAGCTGTAAGTCATAAGCTATAAACTTATTCTGATGTTATAATTTAACAACAGTAATTAGTGGCCTTTCTGTCCTAGTCAACTGTTGTCATAGTGACTTAGCTGCCCCTCCCCTCAGAGGGAATAAACCCTGCTCATATCTCTACAATAACAAGTATCACGGTGCCTCTCTGCAAAGTCATTGTTTTGCCTTGAATCTCTCACTGTCTTCACTCAGATTTACCTAACAGGCCTCAAAATCCTAAGTGCATAACACTCTTATCTAGCTATACCATTCTAAACTGTTTATATTTAATTTACTTCTCAACAGTAGGCAGAAGTACAAGGAAGGTCTTAATCCGGCTAAAGACAAACTTCAAGTTCTGTACCGTTAGTGTGTATTCCCTTTTACGGTAGTATCAAGAACGGTGACACTGGCCACAGAAACCTTTGACTGGAGTCGTCTCATTTGGACAGTCTGGGCAAATCAAATACATATGAAGAAATCTGAACATGGTGTCACAGAGGACGTTAGTGAGCTGTCTGTAACCAGGGTTAGGGATGAGCTAACCTTATTCCCAGGCTCTATTATTTACAGAGCAAACGAGTCTGGAAGACTTTTCTCTTGACGTTGGCCTTGAGTCAGGGACTTAACTATGAAAACTTATTTTTGCCATTGTTTACATTTACCTAAGAAAATCACTGCAGGGCGTGTCTAAATAGCACGTATGTGGGAGGGTGGAATGGGAGATTGATCGTTCAAGTTTACTGATTGATTGGCGCCGCAGATTTTGGCCAATAGTCCAAGGCCACGTTTAAAGGGAGATTCCATTAGACCCTCCGTGAATTGGGTGGAAGTGTCTGCGAACAGGGTTAGGGTTGATGGAATCTATCAAGGCTCATTTAAAGGTGTTTTGTAAGGAAGAGGAATATGTTATACCTCCATCACCTACAGTAGAACTATTCAACCTATAATTCTGGCATTTTTCCTTAATTGGTTAGGACAGCAGACTCTTCCCAATTAGGAAACTGGCCCCTGGTTAGTTGGCAGGTTAGGTAGTGGTTAGAACATTGAAAGATTTGAATTCTAGAGCCATCAAGGTGAAAGACGAATCTAAGCCATTGTCCTACTGTTCATACCCAGATTCACAAGAACATGTGGATGTCATTTTCATGATGTAAAAATGATGCTGTATTAACAACATTGTTTTAGCGCAGTTGCTGGTAATCTTGGAGAATTGCTTTCCTTTGAAGGCGTGCTCATCCAATGCATGGAAATAAAACATTTAATTACTTCAAACCAGGTTGATTGTTTGTTTATAGTCATACAAATCTATGCACAGTAGTTGGTGTTTTATCAATCCACCATTTTTACTGAATTTGCCATGACCTACATTAACTTCTGTACTGACATGCTTTTTTGTGTGTGCTTGCATCTTCCCGTGAGACATTGTGCAGTTCCCGCAATTGTGCAAGCAGAACACAAAAAATCTAAAATATACTAGTATTTGTATTATATCTCAACAGATAACTGTATAATTTATATTGAGTACTGTTAGACTACATGTATTTGTCATGTGAAAAGAGCAGAAAAGACACATTTGTATTGCAAATATGTAATGTTTTTTGCTGTCTCAAAGTGAGGGAATTAGTTACCAGAACTTTAAATCAGAAACAATTAAGAAGCATGTTTGCTTTAATTAAACATAGCAGCTTCCGTAGCACAGACAATAAACCCTGTCTAAAGCCTAATTTTGTGCACCAGGCAAACAAGCGCATACAGAATGTTTGAAATTAGTGTGTTTAATTGTGAATCCACAAATCACATAGCCAAATTATATTGGAGCTTTAGGGTTGTTTCCACGAAGAAGCAATAATTGAATGAACTGTTCTGGTACCATCTATCCATGACTTCGTTCTGTAGCCACGTTTTGCAATAGCTGTGAAATCCTAATATGAGTGTGCGATTGGGCCTCATGGGGACCTGAAGGACAATGACCGTGCAATAGGCAACATTGTTACGCTCTGAAGGACAATGACCGTGCAATAGGCAACATTGTTA
>JACXGM010039018.1:0-10615 GCA_016801145.1 Umbra pygmaea
TTTCAGTTTCGGCAGGGACAAAAGTGCGCTTGTGAGTTTCATTCGAACACAAGACAAAAATAAGAGTTCTTAGAAAATGCAATGTACAAAATAATCGTTTTTTCTCGATTACAGTGTTTTTGTGATCGTTAGGAGCTGAAATTGAAATCGCGATCAAAATCCAATTAATTGCACAGCCCTACACTGACTGTAAAGTTTTTCTATACATTTTTTACTGTAGCTACTATAAAACATACACATTAATTAAATATAGTCTGAATGAGTTGCTATTAATTTAGCAGAACATATTTTTGCATCGCGCTTGATAGCAATCTCTAAAATTACTAGCTAGCTACATTTTCAATTCGTATCGTGTACCTTGCCCAATCGGTCTCACTCTTTTTCTGTGAAGAAATCGTCGCCTGTGGAGCAAAGCAGTGAATCAGCGTTCAGAACGTGTGTCTGTGACGCTGTTTGTGTGGACGGGAGTCTGTAGGTCAGTCAAGGCATGTAGGCAGTTAAATCAGGCTCTGACACCAGGTTATACTAGCCTGGAAAAATCCAGAACCAAATCCTAAGGATTAAGAGTCTGGCATGGAGTTATGAAAATGACCCAACTCGAGGGGCGGCACCAAGTATGCATTTGAAAATCTCACTGTACACAATTGGATAACACTACGACCAATCACCAGTGGGTTTTCGCTGAGACCCTATGGCTAAGCCCCATACGTTTAGCTAACAGTGGAACTAACTGGTAGATTAAACCCTTGCCGTATCCGGTCGGCAAAACAGCAAAAACGTCCTTCTTAAAAGAGGAACGATTCTAGCGCCGTCTTCTGTTCCTCTTTTAGACAAAAAGCCAAGTCTAACTCGTTCATTGTAGTGGCCAAAGCCGTTTCAAACAACTGGTGTTCATCCATAGCAATCTTACAATGTTTACTAATTACTTTGAGGTTGACTCGCAGCGCTGTAGTTAATGAGGGCATAGTTAATGAGCAGCATTACTTGGTGCCAGAGTAAGGTCATACAGTAATTTTGACAAAATCCTGAAATTAAAGATGAGAGTCTAAACTTAAAACAAATCTTGATTCATTTCCTTTCAAATCCATTGTGGTTGCATACAGAGCCTAAATTATGACAATTATGTCACTGTCCAAATATTTTTGGACCTGACTGTATGTGTTTCCTTCTGTCCATTATTTAACTCAAAGCTGTGTTGTTGTTTTGGATGTCAGAGCCGTGTATCAGGATGCTGACATCTACCTGCTGGATGACCCACTAAGCGCTGTGGACTCGGAGGTCGGGAGACACCTGTTTGAACAGTGAGTCAGCCAGAGTTTTAGCTTAACATGGAGGAGTTGCAATGTTAGCCCACTCCACTAGAACTACTGGGTGGTAATGAAATGAGGTTGTAATGAACAGAAGGGTTTCTGCTTTCTTCCTACAAATGTGGCTTTAAATTTTAAACAGATTAAGTTACAACATAATTTGACCCCATTTTTTTCAAGACTCTGGAACATATGTGTCTGTTTCCTTCAGAAACTTGTATAAGAGTGTGGCAGGCAGTAAATCAGACCAAGGTGGATCAACCTCATCATTGTTTATTTTTCACATAAAATAGTGCTGAATCATTGTCGACTTCAGAAAATGACATTATTGTTCAAATTGCCAAGCATTCAGCAACGTATAGACAGTGTCAGACTGAAACATCGAGTGCACTAAATTGGTATTATTGGTTTTATTTTTTCCAGTATATCCACTGTTGTTCTGGGAAGCTATGAACATTTTGTTCCTGTTGCCTAGTTCTTTGGAAGGTGGCTTGTGATTTATTCAGTGGACCAGGGGAAACGCTTCAGCATTTCAAGTTCCCCTTGTAAGCCGGGCCGGCGTCAGAGCCCTGGCCTTTTGATCACAGTGGGGTCCTCAAGTAGGGCAGGCAGGCAGGAAAGGAGTGGTCCAACTACTCCTGTCAGGTACAATGGATCCAGAACAGACGTTTACAGCTTCCTGTCACATGACATGGGCCCCTTGGAGACAGTTTACTTTTTGAAGCCAGCAGAGCAGGGTGCAGAACCTGAATAAGAGTAAAGGTTATAGAAGCTTTAGATGTATTGAAACAGTTAAATAGATGGTTTGTTCTGGGTGCACAGGCTTTGTGATTGTTTAGAATGACTTAAACATCCTGTTTTGTTAAACTATAGAGGTGAAGGGCCAGCGCTAGTGGATTCTCTGGTCTCAGACTTATCAGGAGTCACATTAGTCTTCACGTGTCTTCATGTCTGTTGTGTTGTTAAATGAACTATACAGATGAAGGGCAAGCGCTAGTGGATTCTCTGTTCTCAGACTAATCAGGAGTCACATTAGTCTTCACGTAACTCTATGTCTTCATGTCTGTTGTGTCCAGGTGTATCTGTGGTATCCTGAAGGATAAGCCCCGGATCCTGGTCACACACCAGCTGCAGTATCTACAGGCAGCTAACCAGATCCTAGTCCTGAAGGAGGTGGGTTTGTGTTAACACCCCGCGTACGCCTAACAACGTTAACATCCCACACACGCTGAGGAACACACTCTACTTTGGTAAACAAAAGTAGCTGTAAACCCTTTTAAGTGCACAGACATACTCTACATTCCAGGGACACATGCTCGCTAAGGGGACGTACACGGAGCTGCAGCGTTCTGGCGTGGACTTCACCGCCCTGCTGAAGATAGATGAGGAAGAGGGGCCACAAACTCCGGGGGCGGAGACTGACGGTCACCCAGCACGCAGCCGTACCTTCTCCCAGAATTCTGTGATGTCCCACACCTCCATACGCTCCACTGTAGATGGAGTGGAGCAGCTTCCGGTGGGTCCATCCTTAAAGCCGCTGTGATTTTACTGTTGATGAGTCCCTACCCTGAAGATTATTTGATCTGTGCTTTCACTTTTTTTCCAGAAGATGGCAGTAATTACAAACATTTAAGCCACAGAACAGTACAGTCATGGGCAAATGTTCTGAGAAAGCCACAAGTATTGGTCTCCACAAAGTTTTCTGCTTAGTATTTGTGACAGTCGCAACATTTTTGACCACGACTGTATGTTTCTCTGTAAGTCGTTTTTCATGCTTACGCTCTGCCAAAGAGGGGTTTTGTTGGATCTAATCCAGTGGTTCTCAAACCTCTCCTGGGGGACCCCCAGCCATGCCATATATTAGATGTATCCCAGAGTTAGCACACCTAAATCAACTTGATAACCAATCACCAAGCCCTTACCTGCTTGAATCAAGTGAGCCAGCTCAGGGCAAAAACAAAACTGTGATACGGCTGGGGGTTTCCCAGGAGAAGTTTGAGAACCACTGATTTAATCTTCTGTGTTATTTTGAGCACAGACAGTGTATCCTGGTTTGAAATGATAACCCCCACATAATAAAATATTTTGTGTGTAATAATAACATGGTGTTTGTGTAATACAGACTGAGGCTGTCCACATGTTGGCAGAGGAGAATCGCTCTGAGGGGACCATTAGAGCCAGCCTCTATGTCAAGTACTTGAAGGCAGGCGCCAACATCCTCATGCTGACAGTGGTCATATTGCTCCAGTTTTTGGCCCAGGTAAGCAGGATGGGTCCCAGTAAAACCCCTTGCTCAGAAGCTTTAGCAGTGCATGACAAATGAAATAATGTCATTTGTAACATGCGTTCTTGTCTGCAGGCATCCTATATCCTGCAGGACTGGTGGTTGGCATATTGGTAAGGAGTCATTTCCTTCCATGTTCAGTCTAATTTGAATTTGAACATGCTTGGTTCTGACTGACTCTGAGTCATCTTTCTGATTGACAGGGCAGGAGAGCAGGAGACGCTGAATAACAAAAATGTCACAGTGATAATCCAAAATGGTGTCAATGTCACTGAAACCCTCAACCTGGATTTCTACCTAAGCATTTACGCAGGTAATATATTGTGGACTGGGAAAAGTTTTCACTCTCCTGCAATCTAAACTGGTGTTGTACCATGGCTGTCTTCCACCAGAACTGTTAGTTGTTTTGAGTTTACAGTGAATTGAATATGCATTTTTAATATCCTACTTTTTTGGTTTTCAGGTTTGACCATAGCGACTCTTATCTTTGGCTTTGCCAGGAGTCTGGTGATGTTCAATGTGCTAGTGAAATCTGCTCAAGCACTTCACAACCGCATGTTCAACTCTATCCTACGGACTCATGTTCGTTTCTTTGACATTAACCCAATCGGTAAGCCAAAACCGAAGTACAGCTGTCATTAGTAATCAGATGAACTTCATAAAATTGAAAAGTGGGTGAAAATTTCCATACCGATAAAACAGCAGGATTTCATTTTTACCTTGATGTTGACAGTTTTATGTTGTTTGTATTTTACAAAATTGAGAAATCCAGTTTGTGATTGCACTGGGCCTTAAATGCCATATACAATATCTGTAGATAAAGAGCGTCCTAGTTTCATATTTCTGGTGTTCTCTCTTGTTGTGTCCCAGGAAGGGTCCTCAACCGCTTCTCTAAGGACATCGGCCAACTAGATTCTGCATTGCCATGGACCTTTGTGGACTTCATTGAGGTGAGCGCGCCTCTATCTGGCAATTCACTTTTGAGGTGTTACAGTTTTTCCCAATTGCTAACACACAAAATGCTAAATTTGACTCATTGTGTCAAAACTCAACACACAAGAATTCTTTACACAACACTTGGAGATAAACATCTAACTGCCATGTCAAAACTGCCATTCTGCAATCAAAACTTAACACTCTGATTTCAAAAGGCCCTCTTCAGATCGATAGGGAACACACATGCACATGAACAATAAACAGTCAAACAGACACAACACACTGGTCAACTTTACTCAAGACACGTCTGTCATTTGTAGTTTTTAAACCGTTTTCATTCCCGCAACCAAGCCTCAGTGATACATTGTACAGGTAGCACAACAACTCCCATTACAAGTCAGGGATCACTCCGTCGATTGGTGTCGGGCCACGTCACCTCGTCCACATCACAGGCGATGTTCTCCCTCGCCAGGCAATGGAGAAAATATTGCCGGGCGTGGCGTATCCACCCGTGGATCGACCCCATCTCGATGTCTCCGCATGCCTCCTCCATTGCTCGCAGGAGCCTGCACGCGTGCATGTGGTAGGCGGTCATAGACCTTCCACCGCAATGCCAAAAATAGTTCCTCTATCAGGCTGAGGAACGGGGAATGAGGGGGCAGGTACAGCACCATGAAATGGAGAGTATGTGTGCCGTGTTGTAGGGACCCAGGGTGGCATGGTGATGGAGGACCCCCTGACCACTAATTGTGGCACACATGGTGATGTTGCCCCCGCACTGCCCGGTGACGTTCTCGATGGCCCTTTGGCCGATGATGTTTCAGTCCCGATGTCTGGTTTTTACCAAAGTCTCTTCTTTTATCTCCTCTCCCTCTTCCCATCTCTTCCTCATCTTCTCCTTCCCCTTGGTCCTTCAGCCTCCCTATTCACAATTGTCTCACGACAGGTGCTCATACCTGAATTATATGTATAGTGACTGATTGGTGTTCAGTTACAGGTTAAGTGTTTTACTGTGTGTGCGGGGGTGTTGCTAATGTTGTGTGTGTTTAAATATTGAATGGACGTGCTGACTGCAGAGTGTTTCATCATTGGCCAATGTGTGTAACACATGCACGATGTGTGTAGTGTTTTGCACCGTGCGTTACAGAATTGTTTACTGTGCCATGCCGACATTGTGTTTATTCATTTGGTGCCTGAGTGTACCAAATGCATGCAAACGTTACGGTTTCGATGCTTTGTTATGAGCATTCACTTTTAGTGTTTTAGCAATCGGGAAAAACTGTAAATATGCCATTATCACCAGCTGATCTAGTCTTTTGTCTGGTTTTTGGCCATCTATTCCTGAGTAGATCTTCCTGGAGATCATTGGCGTTATCGCTGTAGCTGCCTCCGTCATCCCCTGGATCCTCATCCCTTTGCTTCCTCTTCTCATCATCTTCCTCTTCCTGAGACGTTACTTCTTGCAGACGTCACGTGACGTCAAACGCCTGGAGTCCACAAGTGAGTACCTGCACCAGTGTAGCATGTGTGCTTGTACACCTATAGCTGAGGGTGTAGCAGGGGACTGTATTCCTGATGTGTGGACTGTAGGTGTTGGTGGATGACTGGCGTTTGCCCCCGGGGTGTCTGCCAGGACACAGTTACGGAGTCAATATTATGGTCTTTATGGTTAATTGCAGAGGTAGGCACATGGGCAGCTTCAATTGTTGGGGTTGCAATCTCTGCGTGTGTGTGTGTGTGTGTGTGTGTGTGTGTGTGTGTGTGTGTGTGTGTGTGTGTGTGGTTCTTACAGAAGCAGACAATAAATGGTGTCATTAACACAGCAAATTAACAGCAGTTAAAGAATAGTGACAACATGACACCAATGGCAGTAACTAGTAATAATAGCATCAGAAATATATCTATATCTAAATGTATACAGTATACATATACGTACACGTGCATACAATAAAAAAGGTTAAAATCCTATCAAATGGGAGCTGACAATAGATTGAATGTACAACCATACTCGCATATGTATACTAATATACATACTGTACAGCACACCCACCTACATATCCGTATATACCATACTAACATACAAAGATGAACACATCAGCCTCTCACACTCTCATTGGTCGTATGAAGCTAATTGCACATCAAAGGCAGTGCCGCCGGTAGGAGCCGCACTGTCTCTCTGTCACGTGCTGCCCTCATGATCTACATCTGCCACAAAGTGCGCATACAATGTTTGGTGTGCTTTTATGTAATGAAACCAAATGTACAGGAACTCCCTCTACACAGCTCACATAAAACAGATGGCAACACCAAGAAACAATTTAACGTTCAGACATGAGCATTACTGAAACATCTCACGCTGATGGCTAGATTTGCTACCCGCTAATGATGACATTGGTAAACTAATTACTGAGAACACCACAATTACCTCTCCACTCAATTATCTAACTAAACATTGTCATAATTCTCTAAACAATGGATGCTCTAACATTATCAGCATATAGGCACATTAATGACTTTTAGTCAGGAACATACGAAATGTCAGGAACATACAATTAGTCAGGAACATACGAACATCACGAAACAAACTTTCTTCAGCTGTCGGAGGAGAAATGAATCTTTACTTAATTTCTCTGACGTGACTGATTCGCGGGTCTGAAGAGAGTGGGAGCTACATCAAAGAGACAATGTGGTTGGCTAATCTTGACAGTCTTTTCTACAACACCAGTGTGTGTGCGTTGTTATGAGGTGTCATCTGTAATTTTGTTCCTGCAGCTCGGAGTCCCGTCTTCTCCCATCTGTCCTCGTCTCTCCAAGGTCTGTGGACGATCCGAGCGTTCCGAGCCCAGGAAAGATTCCAGATAGCGTTTGACGCTCATCAGGATCTGCACTCAGGTGGTTCTTCTATACCCGACTGAGTCTCAGGTCTGTACAGTCATTGACGAGGAGTAGGACTGAATCAATGTCTCTCCTCCATTAGAGTCCTGGTTCCTTTTCCTGGTCACCTCTCGCTGGTTTGCGGTCCGCCTGGATGGCATGTGCTCCATCTTTGTCAGCATCACTGCATTTGGCTGTCTTCTGCTCCGAGACCGTAAGGGAGAACCACACATAACTAGCAAACTTACGCTAAATATTAGAGAAAGTCAACTGCAGCTTGTTGCACATGACATTAGGCCTAAACAGTTTGCTGTTTGTATGTCCTCCGGATGGATTTGTTAGAGGTGGAGGCAGGGTCTGTGGGCCTGGCCCTGTCCTACGCTGTGACTCTCATGGGCATGTTCCAGTGGGGGGTACGGCAGAGCGCTGAAGTGGAGAACATGGTGAGATTCATAAAGGCACCCCTTTTCTCAGATTGGGTTACTCATTATATACTGTATGTATGCAAGCACATTTTTTTAGGAAGTTGTACTTCTTTGTAGGTAATCTCTCTGAACTGTACTCTAACTGTTTACCTCATAACTATAATAATAATTTACAATATGAGTCACAGTGCTTTTACTGAATTGAAATGGAATGGGTAGTTCAAAAGCACTCTATGAATCCAGTCTGAGTGTTATCGAACCCCACCCAGCCACTTAGGCACAGCAGGCAGGCTGTTTCTGCTTCAACACGGTGGGTGGGGAAATATATTCTGGTATCCCATTGTCTCAGAAGGGTGTTCGAGATGCATTGTGGTCTCCTGCAGTGCTACTGAGAAAAGCTCAATCTATTGTGAGATCCAGCCAGCGCTGACCTAGTTCTACTCTGTGGTCTCTCTTCCTAGATGACTTCGGTGGAGAGGGTGGTAGAGTACACAGACCTGGAGAGTGAAGCACCCTGGGAAACCCAGAAGCGTCCTCCTCCTGATTGGCCCAGCAAAGGCCTCATCACTTTTGACCGGGTCAACTTCTCATACAGCTCAGATGGACCTGTGGTCTTGAAGGACATGACGGCCATGTTTAGGCCCAGGGAGAAGGTTGGCATCGTGGGCAGGACGGGTGCTGGGAAAAGTTCCCTGGTCTCCGCCCTGTTCCGCCTGGCAGAGCCAGAGGGTAGGATCTACATCGATGGAGTTCTGACCTCTGAGATTGGCCTTCATGATCTGCGCCAGAAGATGTCAATCATTCCTCAGGTAGCTACTGCTGGAGTGATGCTCTGTCACATTGTCTGTCTGAGTATCATGAAGGAAATGATCATTTGATATGATTATCTGATATGGTGGTTTTGATTCCGTGACCCGGGTGTCCTGCAGGACCCAGTGCTGTTCACTGGCACCATGAGGAAGAACCTGGACCCTTTCAATGAGCATACAGACGAGGTCCTGTGGAGTGCTTTGGAGGAGGTACAAGTGCCCTGCTGATATAGGAATGGGATAACCTCACATTTTGCAGGTTCTGACTCCAGGAACTATTTACTCCAGGTCCAGCTGAAGCCTGTGGTGGAGGAGCTGCCCAATAAGATGGAGACTGTCCTGGCAGAGTCGGGCTCCAACTTCAGCGTGGGTCAGAGGCAGCTGGTCTGTCTGGCCCGGGCCATCCTGAGGAAGAACCGCATCCTCATCATCGACGAGGCCACTGCTAACGTGGACCCCAGGTGAACGGCCCTACCCCGACACACACACAACCATACACACACTAATGCCCCTGAGACCAGGGTCTCTCAGAACAGTAGTACAAGGTAGTCTGGATTAGTGATGGGGATTCCGAATCACTAAAGTGAACTGAATCATTCAGTACAGTTAATTTTAAAGATTCGGATCCTTCGAATCACTGATTCGGTCAATGAATCTTTTTGTCAAACTGCTTAATTTTGTGCCCATGATGTGACCTTATATTAACTGTGAAAGCAGTGCACTCGTTTAATTTTTCAAGCTATGAACACAAAAATGTAAATGTCTGTAGAGATTTGCTGTTGATCCTCCACGGGTTGACAAATTTATTTTGCAAGTAGTGCACTTGGCAATATTTAGATTTATTTTGGTGAAAACGGTCAAAATATTTCTCCTTTGTCACCGTTCACTCATCTTGACGTTTTCAACTGGCTGCATGTATGCATGCACGCACGCACGCACGCACTTCTGTCGCGCGTGGCGTTAATATAGACTTACGTAATACACATTGAAAATATTCACATGTACTTTTTAAGGGAAATAAAATACATTTACGAATGACACGTTTCATTCTCGTTAAGTATGCTTAGAGGAACATATTTTTATAATTAAGGGTGTGAAGAACAGCCAATAACATCGCTGTGTAGAGACAGTTTGCGCAATATCGCAACACAAGACTCATTATTCATAGCCCTTTCAAATCCGCGACAATAAAGCCTTTATGACAAAGATTATGAAGACGAGTTCGATTTCTGCTGCAGTGTGTGGATTATGATAAGTGTGGGCATCTATTTATTCAGGGCATGGTGATGACATCTACTAAGTTATACAAGTTTTTGATTCGGACACCCGTAGGCTACATCTGCATAATTTTCTCTTGCAGAAGTGATTCATTAATTGAACGAATCTTTTGAAGCAGTGATTCAGTACACCCAGTTCACTAAAAAGATTAGTTCAAAAAGAACGAATCGTTCGTGATTCGTACATCACTAGTCTGGATGTGTTTGTTTTATCTAACCTGTCTGTCTGAACTATCCGTGTGACCTGACTATCTGTGTGCTGCCCCTATAGAACTGACGAGCTGATCCAGAAGACGATACGAGATAAGTTCCGAGACTGCACTGTGCTTACCATCGCCCACCGCCTCAACACCATCATCGACAACGATCGTATTCTGGTAAGAACCCTCTACTCTCACTTCATTAGAACCTGTTACAACAAATCACATTCGGTCTACTACAGGTGTTTATGTTTTCACTTATAACATGTACTTTATCATTTATTTCAATGTGATTTAACCAGGCCAAGGATATTAAAAACATATTCCTATTTGCAGCAATGGCTTTGAGGGAATTTAACATGGGGAGGAGCAATTAGGGCTAACTGTCTCACTCACAAACTGAATGACAGAGCTCTAACTTGGCAGGTGGTGGATTAAAACGAGACCTTTTGGACCCTAGTCAGATGCCCTAACCACTAGGCCAGGACAACTGCTGCCCCTGT
>JACXGM010039019.1:0-10685 GCA_016801145.1 Umbra pygmaea
ATATTGTCAATACTGAAGCTGACCTGATATTGTCAATACTGAAGCTGACCGGATATTTTTAAAACTGAAGCTGACCTGATATTTTTAAAACTAAAGCTGACCTGATATTGTCAATACTGAAGCTGACCTGATATTGAAAATACTGAAGCTGACCTGATATTGTCAATACTGAAGCTGACCTGATATTTTCAATACTGAAGCTGACCGGATATTGTCAATACTGAAGCTGACCTGATATTGTCAATACTGAAGCTGACCTGATATTGTTAATACTGAAGCTGACCTGATATTGTCAATACTGAAGCTGACCTGATATTGTCAATACTGAAGCTGACCGGATATTGTCAATACTGAAGCTGACCTGATATTGTTAATACTGAAGCTGACCTGATATTGTCAATACTGAAGCTGACCGGATAGGGATAACACTGGAGCTGACCTGATATTGTCAATACTGAAGCTGACCGGATAGTGATAACTGGATTTTTTTTTGGTCAGGTACATTTTTGGGCATTATGATTTTGTTTCAGCATGTTTTCAAACAGAAATGTGTATAACATGCCATACTGACCTGAGCATTCAACACATCAGTTAAGTCTTAAACTGACCCCTCCAACCTCAACTCTACCCTCAGTACCCTAGATTTAAGGGTTCACGCGTCTCCGGCATTTGCGTCTCCGGCATTTGGTGTATATATCTGTGACTTTAAGCCTGGAGTTTGTGAGTTCAAACCCAGATGGAAGCTTTGTGTGTTTTGTTCTCCATTCCAGTGTGATGCAGACGTGTTGCACATGATATCCTTTTTGTAACCTCAGTAACCATATGGCTAAACTTAACGATCAACGTTAGAATATAATTTGAACGCTATGGAATGTGTGGAATGTTCTTGCATGAACCAGCGAAATGAAATGTGCAGGTGCATTGTAAAAACACCCGTAACATGTTGGCATACAAAGTAATTGATCTTTTCAATATAGTTTCCTCAGAATGTAAATTGGTAGTACTTCTGAGATATACGGTAGTTTCAAACTTGTAGAGTCATGAGTGTATCTCTGCCTGCACATGCTGAGTTTACCTTTCAAACACCGTTCTCTGGAGTGCTCGCTCCAGATTGACATTACATGCAGATCACCGGTGCTACAAAGACGTAGCAGACAATGTGTCAGACAAAAATCTTAAAAATGTATAAGTTTATATTAGATACTATCTGCTAACTCCTGCAACTGTTCTAGAAACACTCATCCAAAACTGACTCTTGGATAATGAGTGGTCAAAACAGTAAATAGTATTAGCTGGTATTTCAGTCAGGTGTCTGTCTACTACTACAATAGCGCTGAATTAAATTGGAAGTTACCAAATTTGTGCCAAAGATTGTATGGTACTAGAGGTTCCTTGGGCTCACTCTAAGTTGGGAAAACTGCCGTTGTATACTACAATGCCCCTTTTACTTGGAATACGTCTCAAAATAATCTTAAGCTAGATGTCTTAGTTTCCACTTGGCAATTTAAAGCTATGCTTAATTAACAAATTGTTGTTGAATGTAATAATTGTTATTTGTCATTGTGTTCTGTTTAAGTATTTTTTATGTTGCTGTACTATTACTTCACTACAATATCTAAAAAATATATCCCGTTTTTTTGACTTGCTTCAAAACAAACATTTTGTGTTTTCATGATAAAAAAATATTTTAAAAAGTTGCATTGACGTAACCGGAGGTTTTTGGAATTATTACGGCCAGTACATTTTACAAGTTCAGCAACTTGATTATGGTACGAGGTACCATCTCACTCAAATCAAATCAGTTCATTATCAGGCAGATTGTATGGTAACATGGACAGCTCATTCACAGATATATTCTGTTTGATGGACAGTTCATTCACAGATATATTTTGTTTGATGGACAGTTCATTCACAGATATATTCTGTTTGATGGACAGCTCATTCACAGATATATTCTGTTTGATGGACAGCACATTCACAGATATATTCTGTTTGATGGACACCTCGTTCACAGAAATATTCTGTTTGATGGACAGCTCATTCACTTAAGTACACATTCTGGTTCCATGGACAACTCACTCACAAACATATTCTGGTACCATGGACAGCTCACTCACAAACACATTCTGGTACCATTGACAGCTCACCCACAGACATTTTCTGGTACCATGGACAGCTCACCCACAGACATTTTCTGGTACCATGGACAGCTCACTCACAGACATTTTCTGGTACCATGGACAGCTCACTCACAAACATATTCTGGTACCATGGTCAGCTCACTCACATACATTTTCTGGTACCATGGTCAGCTCACTCACATATATTTTCTGGTACCATGGACAGCTCGCTCACAAACATTCTGGTACCATGGACAGCTGGGGTTGGCATATAAAATCCTGAGCAGGAAAATAAACCCTGGCATGGCATATAGCCCATCTGAAATGTACCCTTCAACCTCATCATTGAGGCAACAAGTCACACAATTTCTTTTTTGAGGCAGAGTTTCCTCCAGGAAATAGCAGCGCTTCCTATGTAATCTTTGATCAGGGCCATTTGGGTGATTTCTGTTATCAGTATATTTTACAAAGCAGACAAACAATTATGTGTTAATGAATGGCTCATATGAGCAATATCCTTACATAACAGTCCAATTTCTTTACATTAAAAGTAATATTGTCAAAAGCAATGCAGAAATTTCACAATTTCCACCAGGGTATGCAAAATATGATCACAACTGTACATGCATATTTGAATTAGTGGATTTGAGCTGTTTTAAAATGGTCTATTGGCCCCCTCACAGGGCTATTTGGGTATTTCTCTGTCTGCACCAGTGTCATCCTGCAGAGCTACTTGACTCTTGCCTCGCGTCATCATGACATAAAGAGCCAGTTAAGAGGAACACTGTCCCTTCATCCAGTGTATGCTGTTGCCCTTTATTGAAGAGATACTATTCAGAGCAAATCACATCAATTTAAACCACAAATGACTTTCTACAGCTGTGTTAAATTCACACAATATTAATGTTACCGGTCGTATGGGAGATGCCAATGAATGGAGAGAGGCAGAGAGATGAAGAATGAGGGAGAGAGAGAGAGGATTGTGCATAAATAGGGAAATAGAAGAAGGGGGAGGAGAGGAAGGTGAAAGAGAGGGGAGAAGAATATGGGACGAGTGAATGGAAGATGTGATTAAAAGAAAAGAGAAGGAGAGAGTTAGACTGAGAGTTAGACTGAGGGTTAGACTGAGAGAAAGGCCCTGAAGACAGAGGGAGATTTATTGGACATAGTTTTTCACAGAAATAGTAAAATAGTGACAGGATGAAACCTAAACAGTGTTTTGCCTTTCAGCTTCTGTAGCAAAACTACAAAATGTCAAACAGACAACCTGAGGAAATTAACACTAATTACAGATGTGTTGAGGACAAATGCACCAGAAATGTAGGAACCCATGCGACTGAAAACATGTCTAGAGAACCTAAGCACACGCCTAGAGAACCTGAGCACATGCCTAGAGAACCTGAGCACATGCCTAGAGAACCTAAAAACAGGCCTAGAGAACCTGAGCACATGCCTAGAGAACCTGAAAACATGCCTAGAGAACCTGGGCATGTGGCTCTCCTCTCCAAAGTGGTAACGCAGAGGCGATAGAAGAAACCACATCATAGAAAAAAGCTCAGTGAAATTATACAATCCATATCATTTATCTACTTCTGTGAAATTGTTAACATACTCGACAAACAACTGCACAAAGATTGAGCTTTCCAAAACCTAGATGGATGGAGGAACTATGTTTATGAAGAACTAACATATCTATATTCAAAAATAGAAAACATGTAGGCTGCTTGTGGTCTCCTAGAAGCCATTGGGTTTTCCAATAATATTGGTTGTGCTACAGAGCAAAATACGGCAATCCAATAAGGCATGATATATTAAACATGTTCTGTACATAATCCACACACCACAAACAGAAAAGAATTGAATTATTGATGATCTCATCAACATGATATAAAACTGTATGGTACACACTGTACCGAATCTGAAAAATAAACAAAACTAAAAACTACAGCAAAATATTCTCATGCTTTGTTGACCTAAAAAGTATGACGCTTCTGACTCGATTTGTCTTGGTTGTCTGCTATACATACTGATGAAAAGTAGTACAAAGGATCCTTCAATATTCATATACATGTTCTGTGGCACCTAGACCTTCTGCACAGATTGTTTCAATGATAAACCCTGTCAGTCAATGTCAGTAAGACACAACTAATTATAATATGTTCAGTCATCATTACCACAAATAAAATCGATTCCTTGACACTTGGATCCTAGGGTATAAACAATTACACCTAATCCTACACATAGACACTACAGGTAACTAAATCTGTCAATGATCAGAAATGTACTACAATAAGGCACAAGCAAAGAAAATGCCATGAAAAAAAACAGAAAAACCTTGGCAAAAACTGCATACATATCCAATTAAACTCTCTCGCTGAACAAACCAAGTTGAAATACATATTTGTAACTTCTTTCCAGCCAGATGACTTTTCAACATTTTTTTTTGAAATTATTGTGCTTAACGAGTGGTGTTGGTTTTGATGTCAAAAAGGTTATTTGTGCATAACACCTAACCTCAAACATTGCATGGATAATTATAACATTATCAAGTAATTATCTAATTCCAGAAAATATATTTTCAATTCCACAACCACATAAAAAGAAGCATCTTGAGGGATTCTCAGACTTTCCATAACAAAGTCCTGTTCAGAGAGATGTACCTGGAGAATAATGATAATAATAATAATAATAATATTATAGAAGAATAACCTCAAAGTGCATTGGGTATTTAGGATAGCTGTAGCTCTGTTCTAAAAAACACAAAGACACCAAAGAAAGCAACAAAGCTTAACCCAAGCAAGTAGCGAGAAGACAGAAGCAGAATAATTTCAACAAAATGAAGAGATTCAGAAAAAATGGACAAACTGAATATTACCTGTCCCTAACCAAAGAGTACAGGGGTAAATTACCTGAAACAAAAACCTTGAGTACCAGCTTTTTGAGCTTGAATTTCCTATTGGGAGAGAAAGATAATGAAACAGACCCACAAATATTGAAAATAAGGCATTGATAAAACTGTAACTGTTAGTTGAACCGACACAATGTGCAGACAAAGCAGAAAGATCGATGACAACCGACAAAATTGTAAACATAACAATTTATTTTTCTAATCATCGTGATGGGTTTCATATTTCTGATCATTTGATTGCATTTCGTTTGACCTGTTTTGGCAACGTAAACATCTCCCATGTCAATGAAGCTCTTTAAATTGAAAATAATTTAAAGAGAGTGAGAGAAAGAGAGAGGAATGTAGGTACAGAAACAATGGAGTGAGAACAAGACGGAGAGAAAAAATAGAATTAAATGGATTGAGAAAGAAAGAAAGAGAATGTTAAAAAGCTAGTGTCTGCTAGTTTTTGTCTCCCGACAGGGAACCGTCTGTTCTAAAAAGGGGTCCTTGTTAATTTGAAGCCAATTGGAGGAGTTATTCTAAGATTGTGTGACAGCAGGGCTGAACTTGGTCAAGGACGACACAGTGTCACAACCCACCCTGGTTTCAATATGCGGGATCCTCAATGTGACAAGCAGCTTCAGACAACCTTAGGCTTCGTAGAACTCACATGATTTAATGATCAGCAAATGTTCAATGAATCATTAATTAATGATAATAGAACGTGAAAACGTTTTATTTTCACAAGGTCAACCTATGCCTCTAACCCAGTGGTATAAATCCTCAGTTATTTTACTTTTAAACCAGGGCTATTTAAAACTTTAAACCAGGACTACTTCACCTCAAACCAGGGCCCTTAAACCAGGGCTATTTCATTTTTAAACCAGAGCTATTAAACCAAGGCCCTTTTACTTCTATGGAATATTTAATCTTCAAACTAGGGTTATTTCAGCTCTACAATGGGACTGGTAAACCCGCAGGTTCGGGCTATAAAACTATAAACAAGGGCCACAAGGTTCTGGCTCTGTCACAGACTGGTATTAACCCCAGTGGCATCCGAATTACAATATACAGTATACAGACTTCTGTGTCTCTGGAGGAGAGCAAATTGCACTCTGAATCTGTCCCTGTTTAAAAAGAGAAGATAATAAAAGTTGTTTGACTGTATGGCACAATGTCTGAAAAAAGGCAGTCTTCTGTGAAAAACTTGTCTGGAAGACATCAGTCTGTGCCAAACAGTATTGTTTTTTGGAAAGCTCACTCCGGGACTCCTGTTGCCTTTGAAATTTCAGTGCCAATATGCTTGCAAATGTGACAACTACTGATATTTTCTGTCATTTCTCTTGTTACTCAATGCTCTCTGCATAGGTCTCCAGGTGTTATAATATATGGAATTACATCTGTACTTTTTTGTTGTTATTAATGTTATTGTGTTTACCAGACCTGGAAAGAGTCTTAGGAGAAAGTTAGACAAAGTGTGATAAAGAAAAAGTACATCTACAGCTTAGGGGAAACAGCCAGGTTGATGGTGGTAAAACTGCTCAGGGACAATGACAAGACAGCTGTTATGGAGAGAGACAATAATTTAGGAGGCACAAACATCGTCCTCAGCAAGAACTACCCAGAAGCTTTGCGCCACAGACAGAAATAACTAATCCTCACTGTGAAAGAAGTCAGAGAGTGAGTTCGGGGACACTGTGTACATCTGCTACAACAGGCACATTGTCCACCCTCCTACCCAAAAACCTGAAGGGAATAAGAGAAGCAAGCCGGGGAGGAAAAGGGCTACAAAAAATAGGGAATTTTACCCAAAATAAATGTGCGAATGTTTTTCTAGTCAATCTAAACTGCAAACCATCTGGAAAATGTTATTTGGCAGTACGAATGTGTCATTGCAGCCAAAGTCCCACAATGTACTGTGATGCCTCATACTGTAGGAAAGTGTCTAAGAGCTCATATAAAATGTTGTGTAGGGACTGTTCAAGGTGTGAAAGATTTGCTGGTGTGACAAGGGCTATGAGCCTCCCAATTACAGACTTATAGAAATGTATATGCTAGCTTATTCGGAGTCAAATTCTGAGGTAAACAATTAAGTCAAGAATAGTGAAAGCATCACCAGTCGATGAAGATCTCAGCAAAGTAAACAGGTGATGAGGTGAAAAAGGCAAACCTGATTGATTGAATTTACTATTAATTAATATACTATCTGATTTTAACAAAATATACAGTCCGTCTTTATTCAGCTAAGATACATTATTTAAAGCATGATGGAGAAAAGCTGTAGATCTTTAAATGAAATAATATCTATAAAGACCAATCCAATTCAGGCTTTCATTGGAGCAGATGGCTCATTTATCACAAAACCTTATGATGTAGCCAATTATTTTAATGACTATTCCACTGATGAAGTGGACAGGCGTATGCCAGCAAAACACCGCAAGCCTTCAATTTCATGTGTACGAAAAACTAAACATGAAAAGAAAGCCATTTTGAATTAAATGTTGGATGGTTAAAATGATTGTTGTCCATCAACGTTAAGAAACTGCCTGGTTTTAATGATATACAATAGATGGAATGACCTCTCCTAGTAGGTTCTAGCAAATTCTTGCCATGTGATAAAAATAGCAGAACAGCTTGGTGAGATGTGCATTGGAAGACCATTTACTCTTTCCAATTTGCTGTATTAACAGCAGTCAGCTAGGCATAACAGAAAGACACCAGTCAGCTAGGCATAACAGAGAGACACCAGTCAGCTAGGCATAACAGAGAGACAGCAGTCAGCTAGACATAACAGAAAGACAGCAGTCAGCTAGACATAACAGAAAGACAGCAGTCAGCTAGACATAACAGAAAGACAGCAGTCAGCTAGGCATAACAGAGAGACAGCAGTCAGCTAGGCATAACAGAAAGACAGCAGTCTGCTAGACATCAATAGAAAGACAGCAGTCAGCTAGGAATCAAGAAAAAGCCAGCAGTCAGCTAGACATCAACAGAAAGACAGCAGTCAGCTAGGCACAACAGAAAGACAGCAGTCTGCTAGGAATCAAGAGAAAGCCAGCAGTCAGCTAGGCATAACAGAAAGACAGCAGTCTGCTAGATATCAACAGAAAGACAGCAGTCTGCTAGACATCAACAGAAAGACAGCAGTCTGCTAGACATCAAAGGAAAGACAGCAGTCTGCTAGACATCAATAGAAAGACAGCAGTCTGCTAGACATCAACAGAAAGGAACCAGTCAGCTTGGCATAACAGAAAGACAGCAGTCTGCTAGACATCAACAGAAAGACAGCAGTCAGCTAGACATCAACAGAAAGACAGCAGTCAGCTAGGCACAACAGAAAGACACCAGTCAGCTAGGCATAACAGAAAGACAGCAGTCTGCTTGACATCAACAGAAAGACATGCATTCTCTGCTGTGCCCTGTGCGTGATCTTGTGGGATTGCGGTAGCAGTATATTTAAACAACACTTACCTAATGGCTGCTACCGCGAGATCCCGTGAGATCCCGCTGGATCCCGCGTGATCACGCATAGAGCACAACATGTATAGCCTAGCAGCCTAGAGTAGCAGCCATCAGGCAAGTGTTATTTAAATATACTTCAGGTGTACTTACAAACTTTTCAATGCCAAGTACAGAAGCTAATTGTACTACTGTAAAAGTTTGGTAACATTCCCGGCATTATTAGTGGGGTTATTTACGAGATACACCCTTGGTTCCATTACCGCCTGCACTAAGCCATGCGGCTGATGGCTCTAACTCGACCAAGGTAATAACAACGGAAAAAAGCTTACGAGGGGTGGTTTGGCTCGAGGTCAAGGACCCTAGGGTTATATTACTCCGAACCATCACTTTTAGGTATGAAACTTAAAGTAATTTGAACAAAACACAACAACAACAAAAAATCTAAGTTACCAGTATTAATAGACTTAATAGCTTCATAAATATAACTTTGAACATGACTGGAAAAAAATATTCAGTTAAATTCTATAAGTTCTGATAAATAACAACAACAGCAAAATATAAACTATTTACAGTATATGAGGTAGTTTACTGAAACAGTCAGTCCTCAATAGCCGCAGTTCAGCAGAGGCAGTTTCAAAAATGTTTATTTAATATTCATTTATTGTCCAATATAATTGTCGATACCGATAGTTTAGAAAACGCCTAATATCGGCTGATAATATTGGCACACCGATATATCGGTCTGGCTCTAATACACATATCACCATAAACATATATAGAAATCATTCACATATCAAACACATTTCAAAAACCCATCAAACATCATATACATATCATACACATGAAACACATATCAAACACATATCATACACATATTATACACATCATACACATAGCAAACACATGTCATAAACCTATCATACACATCAAATTTATCATACACATATCATTCATTTATCAAACATATATCATACATATATCATACACATATTTATATCAAACGCAGCATACACATTTACATATCATACACATACAGTATCATACACATACACTGATCAGCTGTAACATTCAGCCCTAAATCACATGAAATACGTTCTGAGGGAACTATTTTGTAAAACTGAAATATGTCAAATATGAACGTATGAGAGGGTAAATTACGTTTGTAGGGAACTAAATTGAACACTGGAATAACGGTAAATATGAACATATGAAGATCATTACGTAGTATGTAAATAGCGTAGTTTTTGCTAGGGTGGCGGTCGGGGATGGTGGATGGGCGTATAAATCCGCGACTTGCATGTCAGTGTTCGCAAGTTCAAATCCAGTCTGACACTTTGTGTGTGTTTTGTTCTACATTGCTTGCGTCATGCAGACACGCGATTATCGGTTTTTGTAATGTTAACCCTAACCTTAATTCTAACCTTAACCCCAGTAACGTCATATCTAACCTTAACCGTTAGTAACCTCATGAATAACCTAACCTCATGCCTAACCTTAACCGTTTGTATCCTCCTACCTAACCTTAACTGTGAATGTTGTAATATAATTTTGAACGCTATGGAATGTGTGGAATGTTCTCGCATAAATCCGCTAAACGAAATGTACTGGAGCAACGTAATTGAAGTACAAATATAGCCTAATAACGAATCATGCAGTTCAAACGTAAAAAAAACCTAAATATGTTGGCATATAACGTAATTCAGGTTTTTAAAATAGTTTCCTGAGAACGTAATTTGGGAGAAATTCTGAGATGTACGGTTGGTAACATTATGACCACTTGCCTAATATTGTGTAGGTCCTACTTTTGCCACCAAAACAGCAGCCCCATATGCAACAAACTGTTGCCGGTTATCCCCATTTCCTTCCTTGGACCATTTTTGATAGGTACTGACCACTGCAGACCGGGAACACCCCACAAGAGCTGCAGTTTTGGAGATGCTCTGACCCAGTCGTCTAGCCATCACAATTTAGCCCTTGTCAACGTCGCTCTGGTTTTGCTCTGCGACTGCCCAAGCAAGGTGTAGACTATAACACAGAGTACGGTGAGCTGGAATGATCTGTGGCTGCCACCTGCCTTCGATCAAGGTCCTACATGATTCCAGTGCAATGAAGCATGCAGGCAATGCTATTGCTGACCCCTCTCACCCTGGTCCTCCACGGCCCCAAAATGATCCTCTGGCATGGGGAGGGCAGGCGAGCATTACAGGTCATTC
>JACXGM010039020.1:0-10514 GCA_016801145.1 Umbra pygmaea
TTAAATATCAATCGTTGATTTTTAAGGATTATTTAAAAGTAAAAAATGCACCCTTTTTGAAATAGCTTTCTCCGTTTTTGAGATATTCATCTCAAAATGCAGCCGTTTACTCTCCATAGCACTGTCTAACAGCCGCAAGAAATGATTTTCATTAAATATCAATCGTTGATTTTTAAGGATTATTTTAAAGTGAAAAATGCACCCTTTTTGAAATAGCTTTCTCAGTTTTTGAGATATTCATCTCAAAGAGCATCAGTATACTCTCCATAGTACCATCTAATAGCCGCAAGACATGATTTTCACTGAATATTAATCGTTGACCTTTATGGAATGTAATAAAGCTATAATAGCACCCTTTATGAAATAGCTTTCTCAATTTTTGAGATATTAATTTAAAAATGCATCAGTATACTCTACATGGTACCGTCTAACAGCCGCAAGACATGATTTTCATTGAATATTGATCGTTGACCTTTATGGAATGTAATAAAGCTGTAATAGCACCCTTTGTGAAATAGCTTTCTCCGTTTTTGAGATATTCATCTCAAAATGCAGCAGTTTACTCTCCATAACACTGTCTAACAGCCGCAAGAAATTATTTTCTTTAAATATCAATCGTTGATTTTTAACGATTATTTTAATGTGAAAAATGCTCCCTTTTCGAAATAGCTTTCTCAGTTTCTGAGATATTAATCTCAAAATGTAGCAGTTTACTCTCCATAGCACTGTCTAACAGCCGCAAGAAATGATTTTCATTAAATATCAATCGTTGATTTTTAAGGATTATTTTAAAGTGAAAAATGCACCCTTTTTGAAATAGCTTTCTCAGTTTTTGAGATATTCATCTCAAAATGCATCAGTTTACTCTCCAGTTTACTCTCCATAGCACTGTCTAACAGCCGCAAGAAATGATTTTCATTAAATATTAATCGTTGATTTTTAAGGATTATTGTAAAGTGAATAATGCACCCTTTTTGAAATAGCTTTCTCAGTTTTTGAGATATTCATCTCAAAATGTAGCAGCTTACTCTCCATAGCACTGTCTAACAGCCGCAAGAAATTATTTTCATTAAATATCAATCGTTGATTTTTAAGGATTATTTTAATGTGAAAAATGCACCCTTTTTGAAATAGCTTTCTCAGTTTTTGAGATATTCATCTCAAAATGCATCAGTATACTCTCCATAGTACCATCTAATAGCCGCAAGACCTGTTTTTCATCCATTTTAAATCGTCTACCTTTATGGAATGTAATAAAGCTATAATAGCACCCTTTGTGAAATAGCTTTCTCAGTTTTTAAAATATTCATCTCAAAAACGGAGAAAGCTATTTCAAAAAGGGTGCATTTTTTCACTTTAAAATAATCCCTAAAAATCAACAATTGATATTTAATGAAAATCATTTCTTCCGACTGTTAGACGGTGCTATGGAGAGTAAACTGATGCATTTTGAGTTGAATATCTCAAAAACTGAGAAAGCTATTTCACAAAGGGTGCTATTATAGCTTTATTACATTCCATAAAGGTCAACGATTTAAATTTGATGAAAAACATGTCTTGCGGCTGTTAGATGGTACTATGTAGAGTATACTGATGCATTTTGAGATGAATATCTCAAAAACTGAGAGAGCTATTTCAAAAAGGGTACATTTGTCACTTTAATTTTAAATAATCCTTAAAAATCAACAATTGATATGTAATGCAAATAATTTATTTAGTTTTTTTCGATAAGTATTTCAACATTCGAAAAAAGCTATTTAATAAACGAAATGTCTAATCTCTCATATATATAAACCGAAGCTCTGGGGGATGCACTTTTACGCTGGTCCCTAAGTCCTCCGTTCACCGATAGCTACAGTATTTCTTGCAGTATTTCTTGTCCGAGATTCGGCACTCGGCAGTCGGCAAGGCGGAAGACGTTGTGTCGTAACCGTGGAGCATGCGAATGTGTGAATGTGGGAATATAAAACTATCTTTACCGCGGTCTACAACGTCTGCACTCTGCAGCATTCGACTCCCTCTCCACACGTAAACACTGAAAAGACATTGCTGCTGAGTCAAAGTTGAAGTCGTGACAGGACTCTCCTCCACCCCCCCCTAATTTTCAGTCATCCAATATGCATACTACATACTACATACTAAAAGTACGTACTACGCAGGTGGTACTAAAGTACGTACTATTAAGTATATAGTAAGCGAGTATGCTAGCATAGGGGATATACTAACGCGTCATAACGTTGCATCTAAAATTAGACCACTTCCAGAAACGATGAAGCCCGCGAAGCTTGAACAGTAAACATTTGGCACAACCAGTTCGCATTTAACTTAAAATGTATTTTATATTAGTACAATAACCAAAAACTAATGTAATGACACGTTTATTATTACCTAACTTTTGGATACTTAGCTACATTTAAACACAGCCAAAGAAGAATTTCGGCTTCGGAAACCACTCCTATTTTGTGTCGCAACGGATTGTGGGCTATATCAGCCCAAAAAGCATGCAGGGTTGCATACTTCGAAAATCCCCCGGAAATAGTAGACCATCCGGGGAGTGCTGACATACTATTTTTGCGTACTATGGTTTGGGACATACTAATCGTAGTCTGGCATACTATTTAGTATGCATACTTTGCGTATTGAGACGCAGACATGACCTTCACAGTGGATACATATAAGTAGAGCCGGTCCGACAGACTCGGATAATCCTTAAAAAGGCACACTGTGCGCATAAAACAAAATTTTCCTCCTCTTTTCCACCACGCCAACAATATTTTCTACTTGACATTGAGTGAAGTTGCTTTTTTGGTTTTCCTCACTACTGTGTATGCCATGATTTCTCAAGCAATGAATATTAATTTCGGGGAGTTTCACTGACTATTTATGGACAATTATGGGCATGACATGTATCCGCAAAAGCTGCGCCACGTATTAGAGTTGATTGTGATTTATAAAGAGAAAACAGCGTAGGACGTGCGTGCGCATGGTTTTATAAATCTGAATATTTCTTTGCGTATGCACGTCCTATATTTCGTCCGTACGCCACTTCTGACGCATATCCACCGCACAGTTTTATAAATGAGGCCCCAGGTCCCCCGGGAGATACTGTGGGAGGTGCTGCGGGAGTATGGAGTCCCTTCTTAGGGCCATCCAATCTCTATATGACCAAAGCGAGAGCTGTGTCCGGGTTCTCGGCCGTTAGTCAGACTCGTTTTATGTGAGGGTTGGTCTCCGCCAGGGCTGCACTTTGTCACCAATCCTGTTTGTAGTATTTATGGACAGGATATCGAGGCGTAGTCGGGGTGGGGATGGGTTGCAGTTCGGTGGGCTGAGGATCCCATCGCTGCTTTTTGCAGATGATGTGGTCCTGATTGCATCATCTGCCTGTGACCTTCAGCACTCACTGGATTGGTTCGCAGCCAAGTGTGAAGCGGCTGGGATGAGATCAGCACCTCTAAATCTGAGGGCATGGTTCTCAGTAGGAAACCAGTGGAGTGCCTACTCCAGGTAGGGAATGAGTCCTTACCCCAAGTGAAGGAGTTCAAATACCTTGGGGTCTTGTTCTCAAGTGAGGGGACAATGGAGCGGCAGATTGTTCAGAGAATCGGCGCAGCGGGGGCGGTATTACACTCAATATATTGCACCGTTGTGACGAAAAGAGAGCTGAGACAGAAGGCAAAGCTCTTGATCTACAGGGCAGTTTTGTTCCTACCCTCACGTTTTTTGGTCATGACCGAAAAAACGAGATCCAGGGTACAAGCGGCCGAAATGGGTCTCCCTAAAGAGGGTGGCTGGCGTCTCCCTTAGAGATTGGGTGAGAAGCTCAGTCATCCGTGAGGATCTCAGAGTAGAGCTGCTGCTCCTTTGCATCGAAAATGTAACATTTCAAAATATTGATGCACTTTGTGCAATAAAAATAATAATAATAATTAGAAAAATGAAGAACAATTTAATTCACAGTAAAACATCACATAATGTGTTTTCAATATAGAAGAGGGTAAATTTAACTTTGAAATTACTATTTTTGTTTATTTCTTTTGCATTTTCCATACTGTCTTGGATACAAATTACTTCACAAGAACATGAGGTATGTTTCCAATGAAAAATATGTTTATCTGTGTGATGTGTGACTCATTAAAATGTCAAAAGTGTAGGTGTACTTACATAGAACATTCACAAAAACAAGTGAAGAGTTTAAATGTCCATATTTATTCTCAGCCTCACAGTAATATTCTCCACTGTCCTTAGATGTGATGTTAGTGATGCTGTAATTCTGTCCTGATGCTTTTGGTGAGGTTACATTCTTCTTGTACCAGGTGTATTTGTACACAGGTGGGTTGGCATCACTATTGCAGGTCAGAGTCACTGAACTGCCCTCCACTATTTCACCAGAGGAACTGACTGATACTGAGGTGTTCTTTGGGCCATCTGGATGTCGGAAGTAATGTAAAAACATCCATTAAGGACTTAAGTAATGTTCCTAATATGAGTGACAATTTTTTAATATACTCACATAAGACAGTAAGAGTCTTTTCAGGAGAGCGTAGATCATTAAAGCCGTTAACAGCACAGGAGTAGTTGCCTGCATCCATACTGCTGACTGGGTTCAGGTACAGACTTGTATTATTGTTAATAAGTTGTCTGTTCTTGTACCAGATGTAGGTGCTACCAGGCAGATTACAGGTGGTGATACAGGTCAGTGTCACTCTGTCTCCCTCTGTTACAGTGGTAGCAGACATTTTCACCTGCAGACCTGAATGAAAGAGAATTCAAACACTGAGTTTTAATTCAAACATTTGTATTTTACTACATTATGTTTGTTTATGTACTGTACCAGGTATACAGGTTATGTATACTTTATATCATCATGTTCTTAAAGAAACATTCCAACACAAAACAAATACCAACTATGTTATAAATGCTTCTAAATGTGTAATCTCCATTTGTAACCCTGAATTAAGACATACTGTATCAACCTGTACAAAAATGTCTAACAATAGATATCCACATTGAAATTATATGATTTTTTGTGATTTCTCCCCATTTCTTCCCCCCTCCCAATTCCCTATAATCCTGTCTTGTCTGTAGCTCTGAAAATCTCTGCACAGATCTTTAAAATGACAAAGGGCACGCACGTGGTTCATCAAACCACATGTTGCCCTAGCTGCCAATTATTTTCACAGTGCGAGGCTAACACGTAAGACTTTATTCGGATCATGCACATTATGATTACATTCAACAACTATACAGTACCTCAATGATTGAACACACAAGGAGATACATAATCTGATATGTTTAACCCGAATCCTGGGCAGCGCTATGCCAATTTGCACTACTTCATGCAGGAGGCCCAGGGAAAGTCAGAGAACCCATAGTCAGGCTCGAAACCATGACTATCATGGCGTCGACTGTCATGCAATGCACTATGCCACATGGACCCCTGCCAAACTGTTTTTATAAGGCAAAAATATTTTCCTGTTGTGTGAACATTATTTCTCAACCTTCCAAAAATATTAATTATTTGTCACTTTAACAGGCCGTGAAACTTCCCGCACCTGCTGAGGTGTTTCCAACAAAGGACATGAACAATTAGGAGTGGAGATAAATGGGTAGAAATCCCCCCCAAAAATAATATATGTCAAACACTTTCATCTAGAAATCCATTTATATTAACCATTGTAAAAATGTCCTTGTACAGGTAAAAAAAGAGCTCTCCTTAAAATGTTGAATGTGTTGTACAATAATGAGTCGAACGGAAAGGCTCAGTGCCATTAAAGGGGCATTTACAAATTAATTTAAAATAATAAATCCAATAACTTATTTTTGGGGGAAAATATGTTTACATTTCAGAAGTTTGTCATTTTGATTAATTCCCTTGAATCATTAACAGAGCAAAATGGCATAACGTTGATAATTTGGCCTGTGAAAGGGACACATTTTGTCCTACAGTGAAATGCTTTATAGTTTTGGATTCAGAAGACTTTTGTCTACAAGATGAGATAAATAAAGTCCACCATTCTGAGACCTTGAATTTAATACATAACAGACATCCAGGATGTCCTCAGAGTCTCCCACATTGTAGTTCTGGGTTTCTAAACCCACAAATCATATACAATATGCTAGACATGGACATTGACCGGGAGACTTGTGGCGTCTGACATAATGTCATATAAGCCCCCAAAAAAACATATGGTTATTATTGTGAAAAACAGGTAGACCTTGAAGAATAACCCTTTAAAATCCATATTGCCCCCAGGGCTTTTGTTAACTAGTGTGACACAGTTTGGCAGACATACAATTAAATTCAATCATATCTGTACATACACTGCTCAAAAATAAATAAAGGGAACACTTATACAACACAATGTAACTCCAACTCAATGACACTTCTGTGAAATCACACTGTCTACTCAGGAAGCAACACTGATTGACAATCAATTTCACATGCTGTTGTGCAAATGGAACAGACAACAGGTGGAAATTATAGGCAATTGCAGGTGGTGACCACAGACCACTTCTCAGTTCCTATGCTTCCTGGCTGATATTTTGGTCGCTTTTGAATGCTGGCGGTGCTTTCACTCTAGAGCAGTGTTTTTCAAACTTTTTTTCCGGCGACCCACATTTTCAAAATGACAAACCATCGTGACCCAAATGTAACAAAAATAGGTGTTTGCAAATATACAGTTTTACTATCATTTGTATTTGTACGGTATGTAGGGGTATTAACATAATACATTAGTTCTAATTGTCACCAGAATAATAATACAACATAAATTTTCTCAATATTGACAGTATTATCATCACAGACCTGTGTTTAATAAAATCATGTTATAATCACCAAAATAACCAAGATGAGGTGGTTTTCCCACAAATATTAGAATGAATTTATTCACATTCAGATAAAAAAAATATCCATGATGCTGTTTTAACTAGCTATGTGAAACTAAAGTTAAAATAAGTTTGGAAAACGAATAAATGGCAATTAATTTTGTTATTTCTAACGATCAGCGCATTGGGTGAACACATTTTCAACATACAGGTTATTTTGTCTGATGTAGGTAAGCCTTAATAGGGCCCTATAAAATCTGTTTTATTTTTGGCCAATTCAATGAGCGAGACTACGGTAATTACTTCAAGCGATTTATATACATAGACAAATTATTGATATTCGTCATTGTTTCCCTTTTAAAAAGTAGCCTAATCATTTTCATAAGCATTTAGATTAGTGAGTGAAACGGAGGAAAACAAACGTTGTGTTTTTGTACAATTTAGAATGGACTAGATACTTTTATGACTATGAAGTGCATTAGATGGGAAAGATAAGGCGCATGCTGGCTATGTTCAGTAGACAAACGCACACTGCATATACAATTTCATATTTCTTTGCACATTTCACTCCATCCGTGGAAGTTCGCTGTTACATTTTTCACTGAAGTAGCCTAATGTTAGGCACAAACTCCCAAGAAGAAGTGGTGTCTCTTTTTACGGAATGTAGAAGCGCAGAAGTAGTGATGTTACAAGCACTTCGCAATAGAGAGGCGCGTGCTGGGAGACACACACACACACACAGACACACACACACCGCATACAGAGGACACTGCGCTTACAAATTCACATCACGTTCAGAATAGGCAATATGTGGTGGTAATTATAACTTTATGTGAATATATTGGAATTTTAGGATTATGATTTTTTATATTTGTATTTGTTTTTGAATTGCACGTTAATGTCTGCATTCTGCGATTTGTCCGTGTTCTCCACAACGTGTTAATCATAGCCTACTGTAGGACCCGCTTGGCCTCCACAACTGCTCAGTTCAGTACACTGCCCCATGTGGCTGTTGAGGTGTACTGTCAACTGTAACATTTCAATCATGAAAGGAAACCATGACAAAATAATGATGAAAACATATTTGCCGAGCCAATTTTAATCTCCCGCGACCCACCGGTCGGGACCCATACTTTGAAAAACCCTGCTCTAGAGGTAGCGTGAGACAAAGTCTACAACCCACACAAGTGGCTCAGGTAGTGCAGCTCATCCAGAATGGCACATCAATGCGAGCTGTGGCAAGTGTCTGTCAGCATAGTGTCCAGAGCATGGAGGCGCTACCAGGAGGCCAGTACATCAGAAGACGTGGAGGAGGCTGTAGGAAGGCAACAACCCAGCAGCAGGACTGCTACCTCCGCCACTGTGCAAAGAGGAGCAGGAGCACTGCCAGAGCCCTGCAAAATGATCTCCAGAAGGCCACAAATATGCATGTGTCCTCTCAAGCAGTCAGAAACAGACTCCATGAGGGTGGTATGAGGGCCGGATGTCCACAGGTGCAGGACGTTTGGCATTTGCCAGGGAACACCAAGATTGGCAAATTTGCCACTGGTGCCCTGTGCCCTTCACAGATGAAAGCAGATTCACACTGAGCACATGTGACAGACGTGACATAGTCTGGAGACGCTGTGAAGAACGTTCTGCTGCCTGCAACATCCTCCAGCATGACCGGTTTGGCGGTGGGTCAGTAATGGTGTGGGGTGGCATTTCTTTGGGGGGCCGCACAGCCCTCCATGTGCTTGCCAGAGGTAGCCTGACTGCAATTAGGTACCGAGATCATCAGACCCCTTGTGAGACCTTATGCTGGTGCGGTTTGCTCTGGCTTCCTCCTAATGCAAGGCAATGCTAGACCTCATGTGTCAGGAGTTCCTACAAGAGGAAGGCATTGATGCTATGGACTGGCACGCCCGTTCCCCAGACCTGAATCCGATTGAGCACATCTGGGACATCATGTCTCGCTCCATCCGCCAATGCCCCGTTGCACCGAAGACTGTCCAGGAGTTGGCGAATGCTTTAGTCCAGGTCTGGGAGGACATCCCTCAGGAGACCATCCGCCACCTCATCAGGAGCATGCCCAGGCTTTGTAGAGAGGTCATGCGGGCACATGGAGACCACACACACTACTGAGCCTAATTTTTACTTGTTTTAAGGACATTACATCAAAGTTGGATCAGCCTGTAGTGTGGTGTTCTACTTTGATTTTGAGTTTGACTCCATATTCAGACATCCATGTGTTGGTAAATTTGATTTCCATTGATAATTTTTGTTGATTTTGTTGTCAGCACATTCAACTATGTACTACGATTAGTACATTCATTCAGATCTAGGCTGTTTACTTTTTAAGCAGTGTATCTTCATTATTTTTCTATATATTTTTAAAAAATGTGGCTTTTTCCCCCAAACAATAAACGGTTGTAGTGCAAGGTGATGTCCTACATCTTGTAACGTTTCCCAGTTCCCCTTTCCTGGAAACAGCCACTTCCTTTGTTTACATTACTCAGAACTACACTTCCCATTCCCCAGTTCTTTATCCTGTGGACTACAGCTTCCCTAGTCATGCCTACTCAGAACTACATTTCCCATAACCGGACTCAATTATCCAAATTCAGTACACCTGCTCACTCCAATCTGTATTTAAGTCACACACCTCTCCTTGCCTCTTTGCGAGGTATTGTGAGTATTCATTCTTTCTCTACTGAGCATTATTATTCTTGTATTGTTTATTCCGGTTTGACCTTAGCTTTGTCTGTTATATTCTGCCTTGGATAATTCCTTTTGTACTTTTGCCAAAACTGGTGTTGCTATGCTGCCTGAACCCTGCTGTGTTTTTATTAATGAGTCTGCCTTAGTTACTGTCTGTACTTCTGCCTTTTGGAGTATACCTGTTGTTATAATAAACAGTGTTCTTTTACATTTTTGAGAAGTGAATCATTACAGAATACCTCGCCTTAAATCTAAAATGGCTGGGAGTGAGCCGTTTTTTCGGTGGCTGGGACCAGGAGGATCCTATGTGGGATCTCTACGAAGCCTCCTATGAGGACTTTGTAATCAGGGAAGCTGTAGATGGGGACTACATACTTACCCGTCGTGTCTTTGAGACACCTGCCCCTTTTGAAGCTCCAAAGAGGGCACCCAGTTCCTGGTCCAAGATCGTGGCTCCCAGTCACAAGAAAGCCATCCAGAGTTACAAGATGGCTACCAGCACTGAGTCAAAGAGGGCTACCAGCTCCAGTGCAAAAAACACTACTAGAACCGGTTCCAAGAGGGCTACTAGTCAGAGTTCCAAAATGGATATCATTTCGAGTTCCAAGACGGCTTCTAGTCCAAATTCTAAGACGACTATCAGCCTCAGTTCCACAATGGCTACCAGCCCCAGTTTCAAGATGGCCACCGACCTTGGTTCTCTTAGGGATTCCATCTTCCAAGCATTAAGGAACGACCCTGGAGTAGATGAAGACTACAGGGATTGGCTGAAGCAATGTGGACAAACCCCCAGTGCTCATCCTGAGTTGGTTGGCCAGTTCTTCGCCTGGAAGGTCGGTCATGGGTCACTCCAGGCAGAGGCTGAGGCTTTCCTGGTCAAGCGGGGGCTTGACCGATCCCCTCAGCTTCTGTCATGTTTTGAAGCCATTGGGGCCTCTCGATGTCCTGGGAGGACCCTGCTCGCCCAAGTTCCTTGGACACAGGAG
>JACXGM010039021.1:0-10662 GCA_016801145.1 Umbra pygmaea
CCAGTACCCGTTCATTAGTACAGTGGTAGTTACCATACAGCAACATTACCAGTACTCGTTCATTAGTACAGTGGTAGTTACCATACAGCAACAATACCAGTACTCGTTCATTAGTACAGTGGTAGTTACCATACAGCAACATTACCAGTACTCATTCATTAGTACAGTGGTAGTTACCATACAGCAACATTACCAGTACTCATTCATTAGTACAGTGGTAGTTACCATACAGCAACATTACCAGTACTCGTTCATTAGTATAGTGGTAGTTACCATACAGCAAAGTCAGAGCAAAAATAAAACAATCATAATAAATCATAATCATAAACACCACAGGGGTTCGCCAATGAACCACTAATAATTATAATAAACCAGAACAAAAACCACATGGGTTTCACCAGTGAACTGCTGAAACCCAAAAAAAATGTACAACATTAATTCATGAAATTCAACGTCGGGGGGAGCTGCGGTGTTATTTTAGATACTTCGGAAAAGGCAGGGACTCTGCTTGAAAAGAAAGCAGCTTTGACTGGAATGAGTAGAAGATGTCCTCCTGTAGGGGGTGGACGTCAGGAGACCGGAGCTGGTAGAATGAAGAACCCAGCTAGGGCTGTAGGGTTTGATGATCGACTAAAGAAGTCCTAGTGTCCCTTAGAGGAATAAAAGGAACACACACACAGTGAATACACACCTCATCTTGTCTTTCAGGTCGGTGTGTTTTTGGTGCAGAACATGTTCCTTCACATCCCCTTCAATCGGAGAGATGACGTTCTTGTGGATCTCTGGGGACAGAACAAGTCGACAGTTCGTTCCTATAGCTTCATCCAGCACACTTCCACCTACAGACCAACTTTCTAAAAGACTAAACATAATAACTGATACTAACAGCAGCTGCATAGAATCCATCACTCACAGAAGAGACAGATGGAGAGAGAAAAGCTGTCTGTTGATGTTTCCGTTGTTTGACATCAGACAGGGACAAGTTGTTTTCCAAATGCACTCCTAGTCCCTGTGAAGGGCACTAAATGTTGACAATGGGCCCTGCTGTAGGGAATACGGAGCTTTGACAAGAACTACAGTGAGATGAACCAATCAACCAATCATATTACTTTGTCACGCAATAGCTAAGAGCATATTACCTACAATGCACTCTGCAGCTAACTGACAACATGTGTAATTAAACCAATGCAGGTAAATCTATTTAGGATTTCAGTCTAAAAGCTGGAAGACTGTGATGAATGCGTGAACTACCTTAAAGTACTGTAGCCTATATTATTCTGACAGCAGTGTTTCCTTTCAGGTCGAATAAACTGGTCCTTTCACCTCTGTCCCTTGTCAACAATTGTTTGCGTGTCCATTGTTTGCCATGTGATGAGTATAACTCCAGTTTCTATGGGATTGTTTGCGGGTCCGTGCTTTGCCATGTGGTTAGTGTTACTCCCGTTTCTATGGGATTGTTTGCATGTCCGTGGTTAGTGTTACTCCCGTTTCTATGGGATTGTTTACGTGTCTGTGGTTAGCCATGTGGTTAGTGTTACTCCCGTTTCTATGGGATTGTTTGCATGTCCGTGGTTAGCCATGTGGTTAGTGTTACTCCCGTTTCTATGGGATTGTTTGCATGTCCGTGGTTAGCCATGTGGTTAGTGTTACTCCCGTTTCTATGGGATTGCATTTCTTGCATCTGTTTGCAGTATTCTAGCTCATTGATCGAGTGTTTTAGTTGCTACTTTGTGGCTGTTTTTTCCTGTGTTTAGCCAGTAAACTTCCTTGATTGCCATCCCTGCGTTTGCTTCTGGCCTACCTCACACGTGAAATAAATTATATGTACTTATACGTGTTGATCTATACAAATATGCGTGTACATCTATTGTCTTCTTTTGTTGTAATATTTGGACAGCTTAGAAAGCTAAAAACAAATACTGTACTCCAGGGGTCCGTTCTTCGTACGTCGCTTAATACATCCGAGATCAAATGACACATCCAAGATGACTTCATCTGGCTAATCATGATCTGGCTAATTTGATTCTTCGAACACACCTGCCGTTTACGATTAGTATCGCTGGATTGAGTGATCTGAGATGATTGCGCGTACGCGTGTTGGCATAAAAGGGGAGATGTATCGATGGTAGAAACGCTGATCAGCAACACTGCTATTGGCTGCTCATCATTGCCAAAAAGCACGCCCAGTTTTTCTCCGCAAAAGAGCAACGGTTATTGCTTGAAGGTTACGAGGAATTTAAAAGTTTGATTAAAACGCAAGGGAAAACCTCAAAGTCTGCAAAAACCAGGAGCAGACAAATCAAATGCATAAGTGGTCACCATGCTATGTTTTTTTCACTTATTTTATAGTATTCTTTTATTTTAATAATTTAATTTTGATAATACATAATATCATTTCATAAATAGCTATTAAATGTCAGAGCCACCTCAGAGTAGCTACTATTGCTGACCTTGCATAACAATATCTCTAATTGCAGGGAAAAAAAGTTAAGCATAATGTCTTGTCTTTTATTATTCATTTAATGTGTTTTTGGTATTTTTTTTCAAAACACAAATCAAAAATGGTGTTCCACAATTCTGTCCCGTGCAGCTCTGCCACTAGGTTGGTCCAAGTGCACTAGCTGCAGTCATCATCAGGCTGTACCTCCACCACAGGGCTGCGTTGTAACGGGTCTGTGGTCCGGAGATTGGGACAGGAACAGCGTTGTGAAATTCTACCCCTGTCACCAAGCCCGATCCCGCCCTAATCGCCTGTATATTGGAAGAAATCACCTTTGTTAGGCTCAAAATATTAGCTATGTAATACAGTCATCTTTATATTTTTATTTTCCACTTGATGCAGAGTTTGTGGTCCGCCAGGCGGTTTGCTCATCGTTTAACAGGAGGTACACTGCCTGCTAAGTGGTCCACCGGCAGCATTTTGGACATTGACATATTGTCTAAAATAAAAAAAGAAACTTTTTTATTGAATATATATTTTATTATCTGAAGACAGGGTAGCAGGAGCGCGTCAAGGTATTCAATACTATTATGTTACCAACGGTGCTCTTGGAAGGGAGGTAAATTAGATAGAATAAAGAACAATCATGCCAAGTAGGCACAAAGATTCGGAACCAGCCTGAGTGACTTGGTTCCGAATCTTTGTGCCTACTTGGCATGATTGTTCTCTATTCTATATATTTTATTATATTTGATTTTCAAAATAAATCTATTATGTGTTTGTATTGTATTTGAATGTTGTTGTAACCAATTTTCTATATACATTATACTTTTCATTATAAATAGAAATCTAGAACATAAGACTAACCTAGTATATAGCCCGTATACGCAGCTGATAACTGGAACAACAGTATGAGTGCGAGGATTCCCAGAGGATCTCTGTCTAAAACTCTACTCACCCGCCGGTGGACCACTCAGGCTCCAACACAGACGGACCACCCGTTAAATGATGAGCAAAAAGATATCGTACCGTCAGCTGTAACCACCGGCCTCCCGCCAGCTCTGTGCTAGCTGGGTTTAATCCAATTCCTTTATTTAATGGGATATAATATTATATCTGAAATATTAAGAACGTAACTTACCTGCAAATTTACACTCCCAAGCAAAAAATTATGCAGCTACTTGAAATGAAATGTATTTTATTTATCCTAAATATACTTCTAATAGGCCATATTATTTTGGTATGTATATTTTGTAAGCATACTTCAAATATACTTAAACATTAAATACACATGTATGGTTTAACATAAATATACTAGAAGTATAATACTGGAGTATAATTTAAATATACTTTGTTTTACTAGGGCTGTGAACTCGTTAACACAATCTGTGATTTAATCCTGTTTACATGAAATGAACCTGCTCCCGAGCAGGTTTAAGCTTGCACACCTGTTGCTATGACAGCAAGTCCAGGATGAGCGTCGAAGAACCAAACAATCAAAGATCATGCCAAATCGTCAACAATCAAATCCAGCTAACTGAGTTAGCGACGTACGAAGAACGGACCCCAGGACTATTGGAACACATTGAGTCAATAAATAAAACAAATACTGTACTCCAGGACTATTGGAACACATTGAGTCAATAAATAAAACATTAAAAAGAATAAAAACAACCCCTCCCCCCTTTGTATGTGGAAAAAGTTGCAATGCACCCCCGCTCTAAAAACATTTTAGACCACAGTAAAAGTTAAAAACATTTTAGACCACAGTAAAAGTTAAAAACATATTAGGGTAGACACCTTCGCTCATACTGGAGGTCTGAAATGCAACGTCTTTCCAAAAAGTAACAGATTTGCAAGTTCCAAAAAGTAACAGATGCAATATTCTGGCAATTTAAACTCAAATAGTGTAAAAGTCTGGATATGTAAAACAAATCTGGCTTCAATTTAAAGTAAATTGCAGGCAAAAATTGTTTTCTTTTCCTGTTAATGGGTCGCACAGAGAGAAATAGCCTACCTGCTCATTGTTGTTTGATAGGGACTGGTACATACCCAAAAGTAAACAAATTTGCATCATATCTACATACTTGCATTAAAACATTCTGGGATTATGCGAGTTGTGTTATTCCAGATGCTAATCAGTTATTCCAAATGGTAATCTGTTAACTAAGAAACAGTGCAGAAATCAATATTTGGTATAATAATAATAATAACAACAACAACAACAACTTTGGGATGCACTGAGCAGATACTGGGATCAAAATTTGTGTGATACTGGCAAAAAATAAGTATCGGCATATGGAGTCTAATGTAATGATCCGACACCATGTCCTAGCTGTTGTAAACACGAGAGAGATTGTAGTGATGGGTTGTTCAGAACGAAAACAAAGTTAACCATTATAGTAGATGTATCCTTACTGCATTAACAATAAATAGTGGTCTATGCATATTTCCAGACATGTTAGGGTATTTACAAAAGAATACGCTATATTCGTTTAAAAGCGGTGGCGCAAACAATATAGTTGAGGTGAGAATTTAAGCTATTTTTACATGCATACAATACTAGTTAGCTCCCCAGAAATAAGAGGCCATCTTCTGGGTCAAATACTAATTTCACTCATTGTAATGCAAATCAAATAACTTGTTTGAAATGCATTTTTCTTGATTTTTGTTATTCTGTTTCTCACTGTTCAAATAAGAAAAAGAATTTGATTTTTTTTTTTACTGATCTGTAAGCAAATTGTTTGATTTTAGGTTGCATTACCAGCTGTAAGTCTTGCATATTGATATACATGAATGGCCGCGAAACCTCTTGCCATGGAAGATTCCAAGTCACAGTTGAGCTCACGTGGCACAGAGTTTGTGGTTTGACTGATTGAGTCCGTTTTCCGAAGATGGAGCCTGGTTGTATACAGGAACGGTAATGTCTATTAAACAATATTTCTAATAAACTGTACACTTACAAAGTTCTCAATGCTTCAGTTTGCATGTAGGGAGCCTCATTATGCTACCATGGAAGTGTGGCGCTATTTTGTGCATTGTTAGTACTCTATAATAGCGATTTATTTTTACTTCATCTGTGCCCTCACAACTAGCGTTATAAGGTATTATCAGTTCGCACTAAAACTGGGCACATTCGATTAGCATGAAAACATATCCCAGAGAACGGTCGACTCGGTAGCAATCTGTTATTAACCCATAGGATCATTTTGCGCCGACGTTGTCCTTTAAGTCGTAGCTCCCCTCTCTTTCAAAAATCTTTTCTGTATGTTGCTAGGTAATACATTGTTTCTCGCCTTGAGCATAATTACTGCTGTTTTGATTAGATCAAGTAATTTTTATACTTTAGAATGTGAAAATAGTGAATGTGTGTTCCAAATATCCAGTGTTCTGAATTATTCTTATTGCCTTTTTTTGAAGTATAATTAACGATTTCAATGAATTTAGATGCGTTTCCCCAAACCTCTATACAGTAATTTAAATACCGTAACACCATTGAACAATACAAAATGTGGAGTGATTTGTATTCTAAAATGTGCTTTGCTTTAACCAAGACTGAAATACTTCTAGACAATTTTTTTTGGATATACTTTGTGAGATTTCCAGCAAATCTTGTCATCTATAATCACTCCAAGGAATTTCATTTCATATACTCTTTCTATATTAACACCATCGATCTGTAACTAACCTTGATTGATTGACTTACAATTGCCAAATATAATGAATTTGGTTTTACTGACATTTAATCATATGTTATTCATGTCAAACCACTGATTTTTTTTTCTGAATTCTTAAGTGATTAAGTCCAGGAGCTACTGTAAATTCTCACCAGAACTAAATATGTTTGTATCATCTGCAAATAATAAAAATGTCGGTAGTTCTGATACTTTACATATGTCGTTTATATAAAGAATAGTTTGTCCCAATACTGACCCCTGGGGGACACCACATGCAATGTCCAAACATTTAGATGTACGCTGCTCAAAAAAATAAAGGGAACACTTACGATAACACATCCTAGATCTGAATGAACGAACTAATGATATTAAAAATACTTGTCTTTACATAGTTGAAACAAAATCACACAAATTATTAATCAAATTTATCAACCCATGGAGGTCTGGATATGGAGTCATACTCAAAATCACAGTGGAAAACCACACTACAGGCTGATCCAACTTTGATGTAATGTCCTTAAAACAAGTCAAAATGAGGCTCAGTAGTGTGTGTGGCCTCCACATGCCCGTATGAGCTCCCTTCAATGCCTGGGCATGTTCCTGATGAGGTGGCGGATGGTCTCGTTAAGGATGTCCTCCCAGACCTAAACTAAAGCATCCGCCAACTCCTGGACAGTCTGTGGTGCAACGTGGTGTTTTTTGGAGTAAGTGAGACAAGATGTTCCAGATGTGCTCAATCAGATTCAGGTCTGGGGAACGGGCGGGCCAGTCCATAGCATCAATGCCTTTCTCTTGCAGGAACTGCTGACACACTCCAGCCACACGAGGTCTACACTCCAGCCGCATAGTCTTGCATTAGGAGGAACCGAGGGCCAACCGCGACAGCATATGATCTCACAAGGGGTCTGAGGCTCTCATCTCGGTACCTAATGGCAGTCAGGCTAACTCTGGCGAGCACATGGAGGGCTGTGCGGCCACCCAAAGAAATGCCACCCCACACCATTACTGACCCACTGCCAAACCGGTCATGCTGGAGGATGTTGCAGGCAGCAGAACATTCTCCACGATGTCTCCAGACTCTGTCACGTCTGTCACATGTGCTCAGTGTGAACCTGCTTTCATCTGTGAAGAGCACAGGGCGCCAGTGGCGAATTTGCCAATCTTGGTGTTCTCTGGCAAATGCCAAACATCCTGCATGGTGTTGGGCTGTAAGCACAACCCCTACCTGTGGACATCGGGCCCTCATACCACCCTCATGGAGTCTGTTTCTGACCATTTGAGTGGACACATGCACATTTGTGGCCTGCTGGAGGTCATTTTGGAGGGCTCTGGCAGTGCTCCTCCTGCTCCTCCAAAGGCGGAGGTAGGGGTCCTGCTGCTGGGTTGTTGCCCTCCTTCAGCCTCCTCCATGTCTCCTGATGTACTGGCCCGTCTCCTGGTAGCGCCTCCATGCTCTGGACACTACGCTGACAGACACAGCAAACCTTCTTGCCACAGCTGGCATTGATGTGCCATCCTGGATGAGCTGCACTACCTGAGCCACTTGTGTGGGTTGTACTCTGTTTCATGCTACCACTAGAGTGAAAGCACCGCCAGCATTCAAGTGACCAAAACATCAGCCAGGAAGCATAGGAACTGAAAAGTGGTCTGTGGTCACCACCTGCAGAACCACAACTTTATTGGGGGTGTCTTGCTAATTGCCTATAATTGCCACCTGTTGTCTGTTCCATTTGAACAACAGCATGTGAAATTGATTGTCAATCAGTGTTGCTTCCTGAGTGGACAGTGTGATTGGAGTTACAGATTGACTTGGAGTTACATTCTGTTGTTTAAGTGTTCCCTTTATTATTTTGAGCAGTGTATTTACCTATGAATTTGTCCAATCTGACATTTAATCAAGAGCTTTTCTAGAATTTTTGAGAATTGTGGCAGTGGAGAGACCGGCCTATAATTCGTGAAGTGGTGTTTATCTCCAGTTACAAACAAAGGTATTACTTTTGCAGTTTTCATTTTAGTTGGAAATTTACCAGTCTGGAATGACAAACTAAAAATGTGAGTTAATGGTTTTGAGATTCCCTCAACTACATTTTTTATTATCTTGATATCTATTTCATTACAATCAGTGGATGCTTTAGTTTTGCATTTTTTAACAATGTCTAATATTTCTTTTTCATCTACTGCTTTGAGAAATATTGAGCATTGATTTCTTTCAATAGGATCAATATATCTGTTATCAATTATCTGTGAAATAGGAATTTTTCCAGCTAAATCAGGTACAACATTTGCAAAAATATTTATTGAAATTATTGATCATGTCCTCCATATTATTAATGTTCATTTCATAGAGTGAATTACTGGGGATAATCAGTCTCATGCCCTTTCTTATGATACTTTTTCGTATATTCCATATACCCTTCATATCATTTTTATTATTTTCTAATAGTTTCCTATAGTATTCTCTCTTAGAAGTCCTCAATTTTAATTAACTTATTTTTATATTTCTTATATTTATTTTATATTTCTTTAGTTCTGTGTTCTTAATGAATTCTCTATAAAAAGTGTTTTTTTTACACTCATTTTGAAAAAGTTTTTAAATCCATGGTCTATCACTATATTTTTGTTTTCTGCAATATCTTTTTATCGGACAATTCTTATCATATAATAATTTAAATATTCTTAGGAATTCACCATATACTTTATCAATATCTTTTTCCTGGTATATTATTTCCCAGTCTTGTGAAAGCAGATAGTGCAACCATAGACTATTCTGTTCTAACCCGTTTGAATAGAGGTTTGTTGTCCTTTTTAGATGTGTAGATACTGATATAAACTGGTAAGTGGTCACTGATGTCATTTATTATCAGTCCACTCACTGTATTGTTCTCCATGTCATTTGTACAAATATTATCAATTAATGTTGCATAATGGAAAGTGTGGATCTGGTCATTTTGGGGAAAAAAGCCAAGACTATACAATGTACTGAAAAAGTCCTCTGTCCTATTGTGCTTATTTGGATTTAGCAAATCAATGTTAAAATCCCTACAGAGGAAGATGACTTTCTGATATGTTTTTGTAAAAATTTTCTCCATCCAATCCTTGAATAAATCAATATTCGAACCTGGTGATCTATAGATTCAACTTACAGTAACATTCTTTTTTTCACCACCTTGTAATCAAATTTCTTGTCCACATACAAAGCCACACCCCCCCTTCTTGTTTTCTCTGTTAATACAACACATTTAATATCCTTTAATTTAAAAATCTGAGACCTTTTCACTCTTTATCCAAGTTTGCGAAATCTTCAACGAGTACTTAAATTAGTTGAGGTCCACCATATCTGTTGTCTTTAAAGATGTTTTATATTTATTTGTATAATCTAATATTGAATGCTCTTACTACTGAGTTGTATTTGTTTCTCTTAAATGTATGCACTCACTGTAAGTCGCTCTGGATAAGAGTGTCTGCTGAATTACTAAAACGTCAAATGTAATTTATCAGTAGTGGAGTTAACACAAGCTGTTGACGGAATGAGTTAAATTGTTTTGACACACATGAAATTGGAGTGTGGTTTTTAATAAACTAAAATAAATATATAAAATAAATTTGAAAAATGAAAATAGACTGTGTTTTTCTGTGTCCTTGAATTGGAATGTCTTTAACACAAATTGGGGTTTTGAAATGTATTTTCAGAGTTTTTTGGGGATATTTAATGACCATCCCTTTCAGATCCACATACATTCAAGCTGCATTGTATATTTAATGTAAACACTTTTCCTCACCCTCTGTGCGGCTGACGGTATCCATGACGATGTTGTACTCTCTGATCTTATCTTTATGGTGCTGGAACTCTCTCCTCAGACTGGACATCTCTTCCTCAGAGAACTTCCCAGAAATCTTGGCCTACAGAGACACACATTTGCAGGACAGATTAGATACCCCCATTTCACAATGGCACCTCCATATCACAATGGCAATTCATACATTTCCCTCAGTAAAAAGTATATTCTAACAGAAAATAGTGATGTGCAAAAATGTTACTGCAAAGAAGGCAAACGAGTGGGAATGAAACAAAGGAGAAAAATCTCTAATGTAAGGCAGTTTATAAAGTTTGATACACTCTTTTGAAAACCATGGACAGAGAGACATCTTTCCCAAAAAACGAGCATCACTCACTGCAAGTTACAGTAGGGGAAAGCACAGGGAGAAGAAAACTGAGAAAAACTAAATAGACACCAGCATACTGAAAGGCTGGTAGTCCGTGTTTCCCAACTTCCCATCTTCCAGTGGAATAACAGCGAATCAGTATTTTATAGCTCTGGTATAAAAGCCTAAATTCACTGAGAGCGTGATGATTAGTTGAAGTAGAATCAAGTGCCAGGATTCTCCAGGTATCTTGTTGAATAAATGTCCTTCATAAACATTATCATCACCTGCTGGCAAACATTAGGATATTATACAGAGAGGTTCCAATACCAGGAACATTATCATCACCTGCTGGCAAACATTAGGATATTATACAGAGAGGTTCCAATACCAGGAACATTA
>JACXGM010039022.1:0-10686 GCA_016801145.1 Umbra pygmaea
AGGATTTGAGTGACGTTATTAAGGGCAAAATTGTGATGGCTAGACAACTGTGTTTGAGTTTCTCCAAAACTGCAGCTTTTGTGTAGTGTTCCCAGTCTGCAGTAGTCAGTTACAAATATACAACAGCTGTGGCTCATACATGCAACAGTCATGGCTAAAAGTTACAGAAATGTTATGGAACATTTTGAAATTAATTTGTTTAGATGGTAGTCGGCAACACTGAACTGTGTAATACCTTTATCCAAATCAGTCAAGGGTCATGTTAAACTGTATTTTCATGTTTGTCATGTTTATAATAAAAATATCTAAATTGCTGTCATTTCTTAAGATTCTTAAATTGAGAAATTCTGCAAGTGGTCTCAATCTTAAAATAAGAAAGATAAGCTTGTTCCTTTGTCGGGATAATTTGCAATATATATCCACACCTTATTAATAGTTAAATCAAGCTTGAAATTAGTTTGTAAATCTTATTAAGAAAAAGTTAGGTATATTTTCTCAAAATAAGACTGTTTTACTTATGTAAAAAATGCTTGGCAAGATTATTTTTCTTTTTAGACTAAAAATAGGACAAATGTTCTAGAAATAAGGCTTTTTTACTTTCTTAAAAATCATTTTTTGCAGTGTAATCTTACTGCTACAAAAGTAATGTTAAGAAGGACATCAAATATGAAGCAGTAGCCTACTAACAATAAGAAAAACTCAGTTGAACCTATTTGATTCAGATGTATTTGTGAAATTAAATTTTTATATACTCAGCAACACTAACTTAGCTGAGTTGCTTAGCAAGACACCTAGCTAAACCTTGTGTGTGTGCATCGTTGTCTTTTCCATATCCTCTCATTCCTGATTTTGCTTATCCCTGCTTCTACTGATTTAAAGGGTTTCTATTGGTCTCCATGCACTGTTACCAATTGCTTTGATTGGCTTTTGTTGCGTGAAGTGATTTAAATGACGCACATGTCTGAACTAAACACATAGGCCCTCGCATCTCCTTTGAACTGCGTAATAAAGTGTGCCCGATGAAAAAACGAGAAGCTCCGGCAATATTATAATTTTTTGAGAAATGTGTTGCAGTCCGAAGATAACAATCCCACGGCCCGAACCCAGACCGGAGTCCACTAATTGGTGATGGCTTGTACAGTATATGCGATGCATTTGCAGACCAGGAAAAACACCCTACCAAATTTGTAAATTCTTTACAGACCAAATGAATCTTGACACTGTGTACATTTATTAATAGACAATAACTAAAGAGGAACCTACTCTCCTTGAAATGTCTGTGACATGATACAAACCATCTAACGGTCCTTCTGTGATGTAGCTCTCTTTTAAGACTATATCAAATAAGGTACATTACATATTCAAAGTTTATACCTTTTTTATTCTTCATGAACATTAATTTGCCTACAAAATAATCTCTATAAATTATCAACTATTTTAGGATCTAAATTATTAACTGAGCTTTCATAGTAATTCAAACTCCAGCTGTTCATCTTTTTTAGTAACAAAGACATGGATATCTGGGATGGAGTGTTCAAAGGGGTCCAACTTTAAGCTCTTTCTCTCCTGAATCTTTTGGTGTTCAATCCCCCCCCCCAAAAAAATGACTGTAACTCTTTTGTCATCACAAACTATTCCATCATAGCAAGGATATGTTGACGTTTAAAGATGGAACCATTTGGAAAAACCCTGGAGGAAAAATTGCCACATTCTCTTTTTGCTTCCCCCCTGAAAGCAAAGATTCCTTTCATGCATTTGGACAACTCTCAGTTGCTATGAAACCAAACTCCTTCCTTTGTTCAGACTCCAATATTTCAAATGTATTTTAAACTCTGATGTTTGTTTTGGTTCAGTAGTAGAAGACACTGATAGCCTCAACAACTGCAAATGTGCATCATTTGTGCTTTTTAGCCATTACTGTTCTTCACTAGCAAATGATTATCAAAATTATAAAAAATGGTGGCCTTCATTGTTTCAGCCACTGTATCTGGTGCACATACAGTATATTCAAGTCCAAATGCTAATTCAGCACACTTTCTTTAATCTAATAAAGATGAATTGCTTAAATGTGATTATTGGGCCATGCTGTTCTGCTCTTTTCACAAAGCTCACACAAGCAAGTACCATAGTATGCTGCTACCTACCCACTGACCTACCAGGACTCATTAGAGCACAAAAACACAAGACAAAATCATTTTTTAGGTACCGTCATTTTTATAATTTACTGCAAACAGAGATGGGCACAAGTTACAATTCTCCAAATTAAACATGTAGGAGGACTTTGATAAGTTAAGCATATTGTATTTTCTGTCAACAAACAAGAACATATTAACCAATAAATATTAAAATAAGCAGTTGAAACCCATATTTTAAATGCATGTAACATAAATACTGCCCATCTCTGACTGTAAGGCAGAAGCTTTCGGGAGCTGGATGCTGTGACAACATACTCTTATGTAATACACAATTTCTTTCAAGCTCTTGGTTTGTTTGGCTTCTGATTTTTTTCTCCCTGACCCATTGTCACAAAGAGCACAAATATCATTGCTAAGCACAAAATATACATGGAAAATCATTTGATCATTTTGATAACCATTGTATTATGGTTTAGCTAAAAATCTACAACCTGTTTTATTATTTAAGTATATGCCTGTGGTATGGCTGTTCAAATGTTTAGGTACAGTTCATGTACTGTATGTCTTGAATAAATACCTGTTAGAAAATGTTTCTTCTATCTAAAATAGCAACAGTTAAGGCCAGCAGCCAGAACAAGTAGCAGATAGATAGTGTTGTAAAGAGAGTGTAAAGATACCACCTTTACTCATTGCTCATCACAGTAATTTCCTGTTGAATGCTCAGTGCCAACTGAAAAGCATGCAGTGTGGTCTCACAGTGTTAGCCAAAGCAAAATGCCATTCCATTTACAACAGAACAGGTCTTGGATTAAACACTTGGTTGGTACAGATGGTATCTTTTAATAGTCAAGGGATACAAAGTTCAAAACAGGGCTTTGAGATTACCATTGTTTTTTTTAGATTAAACATTTTACTCCGTAAACTCATTTGTCATCACCTCATATTTTGTCATCACCTCATATTTTGTCAGTACCAATGTGAAGTAACCTGCAACCACCCCTGTCGCAATCCTGTCCATAAACAAAAAAGATGATGAAGCTATCACTCGTATTCATGTGTCAGAGCTAGCATGTTTGGACGTGTGTTTCAACAGGAAAGTACAGTTGCCTGTTAAGCCTGTAAAAGGCAGAAGATTCATGGCCACCCTCAGTAAATGTCACAGGCAGACGACTGCTGATGCGGTGCCATGTTTTGTGTGGCAAGTCCATACAGTCACTTGGTTACGCAACCCCTCGAGGCTGTGGGAATAATGTAGGGCAACACAGGAACCAGATGAGAGGAGGGAATGAATGAGGGAAAAAGAGGAATAATGGGTAATCAAAATGAGGAATAATGTAGGGCAGCACAGGAACCAGATGAGAGGAGGGAATGAATGAGGGAAAAAGAGGAATAATGGGTAATCAAAATGAGGAATAATGTAGGGCAACACAGGAACCAGATGAGAGGAGGGAATGAATGAGGGAAAAAGAAAGAGATTTGTTAAGAGGACAGAAAATATAGGAGAATGCATTTTAAAACTGTAGTTCTTTCTCTCTTTTGACATAAACCAGTGTAACCAAAATGAATGGTGCACAAAATTGTGTCTTTATATAATGCATTGCCACATTGCTTCTGTTGCTAACTGATATCACAGTAAAAAAAGTATTCTGTGTTAGAAAACAACCCTTTGCCTGGGTGTAGGCAGGGAATTAGGAGCTGTATGTCTCTGTGTCCCTGTTTTGGTGCTGAAATGGACGAGCTACCAGGGGTTTTCAACTCTTAACAGTACGGGGTCCGGAGCCCGTTGGTTTTCTGTTCTACCTCAACATTAACTGGACTCACCTGGTGTCCCAGGTCTAAATAAGTCTCAGATTAGAGGGTTGCAATGAAAAAGTGGAGTGGATCTGGCTTCGAGGTCCAGAGTTGAGTACAAGGGAGCTAGACCAATCAGAGTTAATCTTCTTAAAGACTTGGACGACTCATTCAGGAAGCAACCTACTTGGCCTTCTAGTGTGTCAAGGCCCTTAGAGAGATTAGTGACCTACCTGACAATGTGTTTTGCTAAAGATCAAAGAAGATAGAATATATGTAGGCTATATCATGCTATATCTTTCATTGTTCAGACAGGTTGACTATTCTAAACAATTATTAACGCTATTATAAGTGTGATTGTTTTTTATGCCATGACATAATTAAGTTAAATATCACCTAATGTTTCAGTCCAACTTTAAATCTGATTATTAACCTAGCCCTAATCTTAGTTTAACCCTAATGTTAACACTGCTAACTATGCCATACCCTATCTTCTACTAGATGAATCTCAAGCATGTCAAATATTGGGTCCATTATATAAGGGCTGAATTAATTGCAGATGCATGATCACATGGTCTTTTATGTATCTGGAATCCTCTTGACATTTTCTTTGCACAAAGAAATATATAATAACTATAATAATAATAATTGATAGCACTTCTATAGAGCTTTTCATAGAATCGAAAATCACTTCAGCAGCAAGTAAGAAAAAAAAAAACTAGTGCAACGACAAGTTGACTAATATGTCAAGTCTTTTATGCAGCATCTTTCAGAAGATAATTAGGGTCAGGTCATGGCTTAAGTGAAGAGAGTGGTCCAAGGATGGTAGATGATGGTGATGGAGTTCCATGATTATCTTGTAGATTGCAAGTCTGGGAAAAAGCCTGAGTTATAGCCGCTAGACTTCTCCTCTTCCGGATGATGGTGTGTTTAGATAAAGGGAGAGTGCAATATAATAACATACAAGAGTGTAGACAAAACAACAGTGCTGCCTAATACAGAACTAGGAGGGTTCGATACAGCTGTTGTTCTCAATCCGTCAGTTCTTTCACTCGCGTGTCACACGCACACTTTAACTAAGCACAGCTTTCCAGTTCCCTGGTGAAAGGGACACAATCAATACAAGGGACAGGCCCTTATGTCTTGCTCCAATCGTCCTGTGATAGCTATACTGGGATCAGTTCAACCTACACTAATGGTAACCTTATGATTATTTGATTGTGCATGCAAATGATACCAGTAATATTTTTGGCAAATTTCTTTTTTATTCTAAAGGTAGGCAATGGGTGTTTAGCTGGGTGAAGGGGCTATAGAGTAGAAGGGTGTTTAGCTGGGTGAAGGGGCTATAGAGTAGAAGGGTGTTTAGCTGGGTGAAGGGGCTATAGAGTAGAAGGGTGTTTAGCTGGGTGAAGGGGCTATAGAGTAGAAGGGTGTTTAGCTGGGTGAAGGGGCTATAGAGTAGAAGGGTGTTTAGCTGGGTGAAGGGGCTATAGAGTAGAAGGTTTTTTGCTTCTTGATTTCTGTTAAGTACTTAACATTCATTACAAATAATATTTATCTCTTGTGAACTGTCCACTCTCATAGAAAAGGGCTTGGTGTTTTCGGTCCATAAATTATCTGATAAGTGTTTGTCTATTTTAATGAAGATGCATCCTTTTGTCCTAAATTAAGTGGGACTGACAGCATTTTAACAACATCAGTCAAAGTTGTTTATTTATCATATGCATCGGATAACATCACATCATCCTATGCAGAGAAATTCTTTTTGACAAGGCTCGACACATCTACACAGAGGCTTAAAAAGGTTATATACAATATAAATAATTTAAATTGTAATACATTAAATTGTATTAGAATATGTTGAAATACACCTCCAGAAATAACATGGTGTCCTTCATAACATTTTCTAACAAGCGATCACAGATATCATCATTCATGTTAAGGTTCAATTCTTTCATAGAATTTTCACAAAAGCGTGATTCTTCACTCTTCCCCAACAGTTGTCTAATTTATAAAGTTGTATGCAAATGTTTAGGCACCCCTGACAATTTCCATGAATTTCATTTATAAATAATTGGGTGTTTGGATCAGAAATTTCATTTTAATATATCAAATAACTGAAGGAAACTGTAATATTGCAGCAGTGAAATTAGGTTTATTGGATGAACAGAATATGTGCAATATGCATCAAAACGAAATTAGACAGGTGCATGACAACCAACACATAGGGCTGCTTGATTATGGAAAAAATCATAATAACGATTATTTTAGTGAACATTGAAATCACGATTATTTAAAACGATTATTCATTGACTTTGAAAATTTGCATTTGTTGATTTTGAAAAACACTGAAAAAATTCTGACGTCAGAAGCGTGTGTATTTTCTAACTTTCTGACTACGGTGACCAGCACACATAGTTCGTTTGAATGTTTGGATTTGATTAGACAGCAAAGTCTTTTTATATTTATTATTTTAATTAATTAATTATTATAAAGTTATTTATATTTATTATTTTAAATAAATTAACACTTCTAAACTCACGACTGAGTGAGTTTAGCTTTCGGGAGGGACAAAAGTGCGCTTGTACGTGTCATTCAAGACCTAAATAAGAGTTCCTACAAAATGCAATGTACAAAATAATAGTTTTTTCTTAAATTATTAAATGATGAAAACCTCACAGGTAGAGGACGTATTTGCATTTTGCCATCCAGGATAGGAAGGAGGATGGTGAGAGAAGCAACAAAAACCCATGAATCACTTTGCCAGAATTGCAGGCCTTGTTGGCATCTTGGGGTCACCAGGTTACAAAAAGCCCCATCAGGTACCAACTCCACAACCACTGCCGCTTTGGAAGGGTTGCCAGAAGAAAGCCCTTTCTGACCCCAAAACACAGATCCAAGCGTTTGGAGATTGCCAAACGTAATTTATTAAATAATAAAAAAATTATGACTGGAAGAAGATACTCTGGTCAGATGAGACCAAAATTTAACTTTTTGGTCAGATACTGCATCGACATGTTTAACGTCGAAACAGAGATGCATACAATGAGAGGTGAAATATGGTGGTGGGCCAATGATGTTTTGGGCAGTTTTAATCCCAGAGGTCCAGGGGCACTGGTCAAGATTGATGGCATAATGAATTTCACCAAGTATCAGGCAATTTTGGTTGACAATCTGGTTGCTTTGTCAGAAGGCTGGGACTTGGTGATAGGTGGACTTTCCAACAAGACAATGACTCAAAATATACCTGAATTAAATATCTACAAAGAAATGTTTCTGTGACAAAACCAATGTTCTGCCATGGCCATTTCAGTTGCTGGACTTCAATCCAATCAAAGACCTGTGGGCTGAGTTGAAGAGGGCAGTTGATAAGCGCAAACCCAAGAATATGAAGGATCTTGAAATCGATCCAAATGTCTTTCTTTACCTTGTAATACATTACAGAAATATACTCTATATAGATTTATACTATCGGAATCTATCATAGTGTAAAAAGGCCCTTAGGTACCATTTTCTAAGTTGGTGTGAAGAGTGCCCATGTCCTAAGTCCATGGACTATTTTTATGGGGGATGCAATGCAAAATGTCCCTGTCACAAATAGAAAAACAGTGATGCTTCATCCATCATTTGACCTCATCGCATTTCCCTTTGTCGCCAGGGAAACCGGGTTTGAGAGCACCAGTTCTTTCTGTCACGCTAATGAAACACAATTCCCCATTTACCAATAACCTTCCCTTGTTTGTCTTTGTGTGCAGTCAGTAAAAGTGGGCCTAATGGTGTTATGAGAGAATGAGTTTGACATGATTAAAACACTGCTTGATACAGTTGATGATACTAAGTAGCACCTGCCTATAAAGTTGTGACAAAGTCCTAAAATACTGATTAATACAAACTAGGCATTAGTGGAGAATTTTACATGATGGCATATGTATATATACAGTATTTTATATTTACAGATCTATGCAAAAAGGTGCACTCCTGGAAAACCAAATTATGTTACAATGAATCCTAAGGTGAACAGATGTTTATCTGACCCCTACATGGTAACCAGTTTGACCCATAAAGTCATGGTGTTACGAGTTTGGTGTGGATGAACAAGTGGCCAGCACAGAGCCTTGACCTCAACCCCATTGAACACATTTAGGATGAATTGGAATGGTGATTTTGAGCCAGACCTTGTTCAATTCCAGAAAATTTTGTAGAAAGCCTTCCCAGAAGACAAAATGTCGCTAAGAGGGGGCCAACTCCATATTAATGTGATGTCCATCAAACTCTTCTGGGTGTGATGTTCAGGTGTCCACAAGCTTTTGGCTATAGTTTATATTTGAATCAATTTAATGCCACCTTGAGTAATGAAGGTATCTATTTCTAAACATGAACGTTTCTGGTCCAAACTTGAATGCAATTGTATAGATGTAACCAGTCACACAAAATGATGACACTGTGAGATGATTGAGGTGCAGTGGAATTGTGCAATGGAATGGTCAAGGCCAGGTGAATGTCTGTTTACAGAATAACTCATTGTTTTTTCATGATTGACCAAAGTTTTTGCATGCAAATGTGTACAGTATACATTCTTACAGTATAGTTAATAACTCTTAAATGATGCCAATGTGGTGATCCAGTGATCTAAGCCAGCAGACATGTACCGCTGTAGCATCGGTTCATATTCAGCCCACTGCTCTGCTTTCAACAACAAAAAATAATCTCACATCAGTTTCCTCTCATATAAAGCACAAAAATGGCAGGATAAAATCTAAGAAGAAATCCTGCAAATGTAATGCAAACATTTGCTCACACTTTGTGGTAGGTTAGTTTGGGATTAAGGCACAACAATGAAATCCTGGGCACTAATGGTCTAGTAGTGACAGTGAGTGAGTATTTCCAAGTCTTACATTTCCTGTTTTGCAATGTTCAGGCCTACTACGCTCCCTCACTCCTACTCTCTTCCTCTGTCCACCATGTTCTCTCCATCCAGCCTGCTGCACTCTCTCTCCCTTCCTATCAATGGTCTGTACACAGTCTGGTCAATCAGGTGGTCTGGCTTTGTGCTGAGTTGGAGCAATGTTTTCCCTATGAATGCTTCAGAACACTCCAGCTTCTTTGTTTGTATCTTTCTGTGTGTGTGTGCGTGTGTGCGTGCATGCGTGCATGTGTGCAGGTGTGTGTGTATTATCTCCTGTTGTGCATTTGCCTTCAGTGCACATTAAACTGGCCCGTTGGTGTTTGCCTGTCAAACAGATTCCATCATAGCTGGGATCATCAAAAACACAGAGGCAGTCGTCCCAACCTTCCCTCAGAAGTGTATGTGTCTGAGGATATTGCCTGTTCTGTATAGGTCTGCTGAAAACGTTTGCATTTCCAGTTGTTTCTGAGTGGAAGAGAAGTGGGAGCGTCTGTGCTCACAGCAATTGGAAAGTGAATGTAGTCCTACTTGCCCAAGGTCGCCACCCCATTACAACCAATCAGACAGAAAGTGAAAAAGGAAGAGAAAACAAATCAGGGCGTTTACATTGATTAAAATACATAGCTCTTCTTTTTCCTCAGAGTGCTGTAGAATGGAAGGGCTCTCCTGCTTCCTGTATGACTCATTCTCTGACAATGCAGAACTTCAAGAAAGGCTATGTTGTAAATGGTATGCTATTCCCTATTTAGTGCACTACTTTTAAACAGGATCTTTAGAGCTCTTGTCGACAGTAATGTGGTATAAAAGGGTTCTGTTACCATTTGGGACAGTCTTCAGAAAGCGTTCATGACTGCCGTGAGCTTTCAGCAAAGCTATTCAGAGATCAACTAATACAATTCCTTTATTGTTTCTTACGTTCTCGTCATGTTCGCACTAATAATTATTTTATGTTAATGCTGTTAGACTCTAACAGTGTCTTTTAAAGTTCTCTGTAGCTAGGCTTTTTTAACCAATAATCAACAAGTGTCTATTTGATGACAGTATTACAAGTTTAGCTCTGTACATGCTTGAAAAAGCATTAAAAATGTATAATTGATACCAAAATCCAGAACTTTATTTACTGAATTAATTGAAACAATATTATAATACATTATAAGCCAGATGCATTGAATGCTGATTGGTTGATTGCCGTGGGACCCTATTCAACCGGTTTTATATCACACCATGTTTTACTGCTGTAATTGCATTGGAAACATGTTTAAGAAATCAATAAGCCATTTTGGGGGTTTGTGATGTATTGCCAATGTACCACTGCTCAACCGTATTATGCAAGCCTGAAATGCATTTGTTATCATCTCCTCTTTAAATTGCTAGAATCATTGTATTGAACTAAATAGGTCTCAATAGACATGTTTAGAGGATATACAGTAGCCTCCGCTTGAAAGATCTTACACGGTCAGGATAGGTCTCAATAGACATGTTTAGAGGATATACAGTAGCCTCCGCTTGAAAGATCTTACATGGTCAGGATAGGTCTCAATAGACATGTTTAGAGGATATACAGTAGCCTCCGCTTGAAAGATCTTACATGGTCAGGATAGGTCTCAATAGACATGTTTAGAGGATATACAGAAGCCTCCGCTTGAAAGATCTTACACGGTCAGGATAGGTCTCAATAGACATGTTTAGAGGATATACAGTAGCCTCCGCTTGAAAGAACTTACACGGTCAGGATAGGTCTCAATAGACATGTTTAGAGGATATACAGTAGCCTCCGCTTGAAAGATCTTACACGGTCAGGATAGGTCTCAATAGACATGTTTAGAGGATATACAGTAGCCTCCGCTTGAAAGA
>JACXGM010039023.1:0-10686 GCA_016801145.1 Umbra pygmaea
GGCCGTGGAACGGGAGCGACCTCTTGTGGCCGTGGAACGGGAGCGACCTCTTGTGGCCGTGGAACGGGAGCGACCTCTTGTGGCCGTGGAACGGGAGCGACCTCTTGTGGCCGTGGAACGGGAGCGACCTCTTGTGGCCGTGGAACGGGAGCGACCTCTTGTGGCCGTGGAACGGGAGCGACCTCTTGTGGCCGTGGAATGGGAGCGACCTCTTGTTGCCAAGGAACTTGGGCGAGCAGGGTCCTGCCAGGACATCGAGAGACCCCAATGGCTTCCAAACAGGGCATTAGCTGATGTTCAATGGCTTCCAAACAGGACATTAGCTGAGGGGATCGGGTAAGCAGCCGCTTAACAAGGAAGACCTCAGCCTCTGTCTGGAGTGACCCATAACGGCCCTCCATGCGAAGAACTGGCTAACCAACTCTGGATGAGCACTGGTGGCTTGGCCGCATTGCTTCATCCAATCCCGGTAGTCCCCATCTACTTCAGGGTCTTTCCTTAATTCTTTGAAGATTAAATCCCTCTGGGAACTGAGGCCGGTGGCCATTGTGGAACTAGGGCTGGTAGCCATCGTGGAACTGGGGCTGGTAGTCGTCTTAGAACTGGGGCTGATAGCCATCCTGGAACTGGGACTAGTAGCCTTTTTGGTACTGGGGCTGGTAGCCATCTTGTAACTCTGGGTGGCCTTCTTGGGACTGGGAGCCACCGTCTTGGAACAGGGACTGGGTGCCCTCTTAGGAGCTTCAAAAGGGGCAGGTGTCTCAAAGACACAACAGGGAAGGATGTAGTCCCCATCTATAGCCTCCCTGACTAAAAAGTCCTCATAGGAGGCTTCGTAGAGGTCCCATAGAGGATCCTCCTGGTCCCAGCCACTGAAAAATGGCTCACTCCCAGCCATTTTATAATTTGGGCGAGGTATTCTGTAATGACTGATTTCTCCAAAGGTAAAATGGAACAATGTTTCTTTAATACAGTCCATGCAACGGTACAGAGGAATAATCCAAGGCAGAATTATCAAACAGTGCAATAGGTCAAGCCAGAATAACTACATCAAACCACAAGCTAAGGTAAAAACAGGATAATCCAAGACAGAATAATCAATCAACAAGGCAAAAGGTCAAACCGGAATATCAATAACCTATGGAATGCTCAGAAATGGAGAAGAGTAATACTCACAATACCTCGCAAAGAGGCAATGAGGAGTGTGTGGCTTAAATACAGAGTGGAGTGAGCTGGTGTACTGAATTTGCATAATTGAGTCCGGGTATGGGAAATGTAGTTCTGGGGAGGCAATACCAGGGAAGCTGTAGTTCACAGGAAGATGAACTGGGGAATGGGAATTGTAGTTCAGGTCAGTCCAGGAAGAGGAAGTGGCAGTTTCCAGGGAAGGGGAACTGGGGAACGTTACACACGCACTCTTGTATACTTATTAGGGCTGGGATAAACTATTATTTTATAAACTATTAATCTAGCGATTATTTTTACGATGCATCGATTTATCTAACTATTCGTTTTTTCAGTCTGATTCGATTTCGATTTGATTATCGATTATCTCCCTATTAATTGACTATTAATAGCAATGTATACATGTAATATAATAAACCAACAACAAAGAAACACAATAAACATTTTTTCTACGTATCCACCTCAGCCCATAGGCTATGCCCTTTGATTAAATATCAACATGTAGGCTAATTAAATCTTATGTGTGTAACATAAACATCACTTGCGCAGTCACGGCATGACAGTGAACACACAGTTACATGCCAGGAATATTACGGGCGCCAATATTCCGTTTAATACCGGAATAGTCCTGGCATGTAACTGTGCTCACTGTCCCATCGACGACAATCAATGAAGACATAACGTTACAACCGTTTGCTGACTTAGGTTGCAGAAGCGTGTAATTTCACACCTTGAATACACAACAATATTACATATAGTAATTAATTACACTGTAGCCTAAAACTTTAGGTGTCGACAACGAAGTATAGCCTACTCCATAATAGAGTGGGGAAGTGGGGAGTTGAAAAAAAACTTACGGTTCTCTGTCATCTGCAGTTGCTCCCGGGTAGCGCCTCTTCTGGGGCCAGTTGCACTAACTGGACGTAAAAAAGTTGGTCTTAATTCCTAGGTCGGGCGTAGCTACGTCCGAGGTTGTGAGTGGAATTTACACCTGTTGCACCAAATAAAAATAAGACTAGTCGTAGCTAAGTCCAGTGTAAGTAATGCGCGTCTGTGAGATCAGAATATTCTTAGTGATATAGTTGCTAGGCAGTGTTATTTCCTTAATTAATCCAACAAGATAAAATGGACAAAGACAGTTTTAAACATTCCAACGTTGCCCCCTGGCAACCGTTTCGCTCCATAACCCACAGATTGTGAAAGAAGAGGTACCATTAAAATACTTGCATTTTATTGGTTTGTATGGTTAAAAAAATATTATTTTCATGTAATTGATCCCTAAACTTGACGTGCCTGCGACAGCAATAAAAATAATAAATCCTGTTTACGAATACAAAGCCAAAGGATGCATGCGTGTGCTGTGCACTACGGCATGAAAATGGACTTTAGACAAAGCAATTTGCATCGTCCTAACTTGAGAAAGATAACAGAAAATATATTCACCATTTAGCATGAGGAATGGCAGTGAAGTGTCAGTCTTAACAAGCATTAAAATTCAATACTGTTGTGATGGAAAACATATTGTTTTACGTATTGAGATAGATCAAACAGCTGAAAGTGACTGATCAAGATCAGTTTTGAGAAAAAACATGTTGGTTATTTCCAGGCATTTAATTGATAGATAAAGCTGAAAGACATATCTGCATATCTTACCCGTATTTACCCTTAAAAGTAGGTTAGCCTTTGACTTTTGCTAATCTGAAATGCTTGTTCAAAACCTGATAATTGCCCACTCAATCAGCTGTTAATTCATAGCTAGTTATTAGTACGATTTGTGGACGCTGCAAATGTAAATAATGTGCCCTGCATTTTCGATTGTACAAAATGTTCTTTCTCCAAAGAAATTACAGCTAAATCTTAATGCAATCAGAGTCAGAAAAACAGGACATTTTAAATAATTTATATAAATTGCCACCCTGCGCCTGCTAGGCTGAGAATCTACGACCAGGCGTAGCTCACTGAGCGCTTACGTCCAGCTGGTGCAACAGGTATAAAGTCCGACGTAAAGGGCATTTTAGGTCAGATGTACAGTTACGACCTATATACCTATAGACCTATATACGTCCAGCTGGTACAACCGGACCCTGGTATATAAAGTCTGACATAAAGGGCATTTTAGGTCGGACGTAGAGTTATGACCTATATACGTCCAGTTGGTGCAACCGGCAGGTGCTGTTGCATTGCCGTGATGCTAGAATGGAAAGCCGTCTCCATTTTGCAATGACAACATATCACAGAATTGTTTCCTTTTAAATTAAAGGATACTTAGAGGAACGAGTGTGTGCCGCCTTGCACTTCGGAAAGTCAAAGGAGCCACTCGTGTTGCTATTACTCTCCGGCGCCGCTATCTTTGTTTTGGGTCTGACGAATCGACCCGCATATTTTCCGTCAACGTATTTTTTGTCATCGACGTCATCGATGACGTCGACGCGTTGTCCCAGTCCTAATACTTATTTAACAAATTAGACAGAAAACTGGCAATGCAAACTAAAATCAAACAATTTGCTTACAGATCAGCTCACGTAGCACATAGTTTGTGGTTTGACTGATCAAGTCTGTTTTCCGAAGAGGGCGCCTGGGTGTATACACAAACGGTAATGTCTTTTAAACTATATTTCTAATAAATTGTCTATACACTAACAAAGTCCTCAATTTGTCAATTTGCAGGTAGGGACCCTGATTATGCTTCCTTTGAACTGTGGTGCTTTTTTTTAGCTTTGTTAGTGGTCTATAATAGTGATTTATATTTACTTCAACCGTGCCATCACAACTAGCGTTATAAGGTAATTATCAGTTCGCACCAAAACTGGGCACATTCGATTAGCATGAAAACATATCCAAGAGAACGGTTGACTCGGTAGCAATGTGTTATTAACCCCTAGGTTCATTTTGTGCCGGAGTTGACATTTAAGTCATGCTTTTTTATTACTTTAAAGTAATGAGGATTTACCCTATGAATTATTTCAACATTGAACTATATCTAAACATAGAAAGCACTATGGTAGTTCACCTACTGTAGGTACACACTTTTTCCCCAGGTACCTGCACTATTTAGGTGGGCAGAATGTGCATGTTGTGTAGGCATGGGAGGAAACAGTTATGACCACACCCACATGTGATGTCACTGGGGCTCATGCTTTATCTGTTTGTTTGATGCGCTTTGATTTGCAGAAAAACTAAATGGATTGTGATATAGTAACCAAGTTGTACTAATAAATGTTTATTATATTTACACAACTTTAACACTACTTTGGTCCTGCAAGTGGAAAGGTTTTTGAACTTTGTTGAATGTTGCCCATACAACTATTATAATTAATTAGCTAGACATTCCTACATATACTGTACATTCACTGGCCACTTCATTAGGTACACCTTGCTGGACCCCTTTTTGCCTTCAAAACTGCCTTAATTAATTTTGGTATAGATTCAACAAGGTGCTGGAAACATTCATCAGATATTTTGGTCCATATTGACATTAGTGCATCATGCAGTTGCTGCAGATTTGTTGGCTGCACATCCATGATGCAAACATCATGTTCTACATCCCAAAGGTGTTGAATTGGAATGAGATCTGGTGACTGTGGAGGCCATTTGAGTACAGTGAACTTACTGTCATGTTCAGGAAACCAGATTGAGATTAGGTTTGGTTAGTGATATGGCTTGTTATCTTGCTGTAAATAGCCATTAGCAGATGGGTACACTGTGGTCATAAAGGGATGGACATGGTTAGCAACAATACTCAGGTAGGCTGTGGCATGTAGACAATGCTCAGTTGGAACTAAGGGCCCAAAATGTGCCAAACAAAAATATCCCCCAACCTGAAATAAAATGTCCCACCACAACCACCAGTCTGAACAGCTGATACAAGGCAGGATGGATTCATGCTTTCATGTTGTTTATGCCAAATTCTGACCCTACAAAGGCCAGTCTTAAATAAAGGCCAGGGAAATATTACGTGTGGATAAACTCCTCTGAGCTTTTCATATAATGTGCATTCCAGTTAAGCGTAATGTTCATTTGTACCACTTTAATTTAATAGATTCAACAATATATTCATGCTGTTTTCAGATTATGGAAGTTATCTAAAGCGGCGATACTCACTGCTCCTGCAAGCCGCAATTCCGTAGGATTTTGTTCCAAACCTAATCTAGCAGTGACGCTAATCATTACCGGGATGAAACGCTAATTTATGGTAATCGCAACTGGGGTTGGACGGAACATTTAAGGAATGGCGGCTCCCGGGAGCAGGAATGAGTATCGCTAAGTATTATTGTCCTACCGGTATTTCAGTCAATGCGGCTGTTTGTTTTACTCAGCCTGGTGTTGTTTGTATTAACGTACATGTATGTAGATGGCAGTAACTACATTGGAAAGAACATGGCTCCCATTCAGTGCACGCGACTAAATCTTCAACAAATTTTTTCAACTACTTATTGGAACGGTTACAAGAAGTGTTGAGATTGGCTTTATATTTCGAGATTACGTTGTTAATGCAAACTGGAACAAGGATTGACACTAAAATATAGGCAATTATACTTAGAGGAAATTAGAAATAAAGGCCTGCCTCTAACAAAACCATGCTTCAAATAAAAGCTGTTTACCTTCTGCAGTAGAGGTAAATAAAGGCCCCGGTTTTTATTTGAGGAAATATGGTATCTAGGTATGAGCCCAAACAGGATGTTAGGTGTCTAGAGCCCACTAGAGGTCAGTGTGGTGAACAAACAGCCCTGTTTCAGACATACTCCGTCTGCAGTGCGTATTTTCTCCGTGCCCATGTTAAAAGACTAGAACGTTCACACTGCATGCCGATGCGGTCTGGCGATCCGTTCCAGGAGCGGTGCGTATACAGCAGTGCAGCGATCATTTCCGAAACAAGTCTATTTTTGCTGTGCTGCAAGGCACTGAAATAAAGCGGCAGCGCATTGTTCACATTAAAATAAACATAGATTGAAAAGAAATTGTAATAATTTCATCATATATGCATAATTACAGTTAATGTGTTCAACAGTTACTAAATTACAGGGTCGAGAAATAAAAAAATAAAATCAGTATAGTCCCAAGAGGTGCAAAATGCGACCACATAGGCCTATTACTTTTTCCCCTAAAGAAATACATAATATATTTGGGGGGGCACTCGCATCACAGCAGAAAATCACGTGACAGGCTGGTGGACAGAAAATTACTCAAAATTACTCATGACTGACACTCGTCACATCGTGGAGGTGGAAAAACACCAAATTCTTTAGGACCCACAGAATATGTTGTACAAAGATTTGAATGCCAAGGAAAAGGCATGGGAAGCAATTTCCTCGGCTCTTGGTGTTAATGGTAAGTTTTAAAATGTTTGTTTCTAGTTTACATATGTATTTAAACTTACTTGAGTGACTATCAGTCTATATTAACATGATGAATATAAAACATATATTTATATCTTTGTTTTTAAACGAGAATACAAAGATATTATTACTGTTTGGTGTTCTATTTAAACTGTACTGTGTTGCCGTTTTCATCTATTTTTGTTGTTCGTCACCTTCCATGTCATGCAAATGTATTCAATTATTTAATTGAATGTATGAAGGGCCGAACAGGAATAGAAAGTCTTAATATATTAATGAACATCAAATGTAGTTGTAGTCTACGTCTTAATTCGTAAAAAAATCTTAATATATAGTAATAGTTTTAAATATACAGTAGTTAAACAGTATGTAATTATAATTTTTTTTAATTATATCGTTGTAATTTTGACTAATTGTAAATCTAAATGTATAACCTTTTCGTGGTATAGCCAGCCTTTTCTAGAGCAGAGGAAAAATACTTGTATTGGTGTAGAGATGTACTAACAATAATATTTTACAATATCTGCATTGATACATGTATACCCTACATAATGTACACTCACCTAAAGGATTATTAGGAACACCCATTCAATTTCTCATTAATGCAATTATCTAATTATCTATTAGCTTCAATGCATTTAGGGGTGTGGTCCTGGTCAAGACAATCTCCTGAACTCCAAACTGAATGTCAGAATGGGAAAAAAAGGTGATCTAAGCAACTGGGATTGTCACGCACAACCATTTCTAGGGTTTACAAAGAATGGTGTGAAAAGGAAAAAATGCGTCAGTATGCGTCAGTTCTGTGGGCGAAAATGCCTTGTTGATGCTAGAGGTCAGAGGAGAATTGGCCGACTGCTTCAAGCTGATAGAAGAGCAACTTTGACTGAAATAACCACTTGTTACACCCGAGGTATGCAGCAAAGCATTTGTGAAGCCACAACACACACAACCTTGAGGCGTATGGGCTACAACAGCAGAAGACCCCACCGGGTACCACTCATCTCCACTACAAATAGGAAAAAGAGGCTACAATTTGCAAGAGCTCACAAAAATTGGACAGTTGAAGACTGGAAAAATGTTGCCTGGTCTGATGAGTCTCGATTTCTGTTGAGACATTCAGATGGTAGAGTCAGAATTTGGCGTAAACAGAATGAGAACATGGATCCATCATGCCTTGTTACCACTGTGCAGGCTGGTGGTGGTGTAATGGTTCAGGGGATGTTTTCTTGGCACACTATAGGCCCCTTAGTGCCAATTGGGCATCGTTTAAATGCCACGGACTACCTGAGCATTGTTTCTGACCATGTCCATCCCTTTACGGCCACCATGTACCCATCCTCTGACGGATACTTCCAGCAGGATAATACACCATGTCACAAAGCTTGAATCATTTCAAATTGGTTTCTTGAACATGACAATGAGTTCACTGTACTAAAATGGCCCCCACAGTCACCAGATCTCAACCCAATAGAGCATCTTTGGGATGTGGTGAAACAGGAGCTTCGTGCCCTGGATGTGCATCCCACAAATCTCCATCAACTTCAAGATGCTATCCTATCAATATGGGCAGACATTTCTAAAGAATGCTTTCAGCACCTTGTTAAATCAATGCCACGTAGAAAAAAGGCAGTTCTGAAGGCGAAAGGGGGTCAAACACAGTATTAGTATGGTGTTCCTAATAATCCTTTAGGTGAGTGTATAAGCTTAATGTTTTAAATACAAAGACAAACTGCAAGAACAGCTGTTTATTGATATGCCTGATAATGTAAATATATTTATATTGAGATATAGACAATATATAATTTGATATGCATTTATTTGTTTTTTACTTTCTAAAATTTACGACAGAATTTTTTCCCCCACAAAGTAAAACTATTTATAATTCAAAATGTTCTGTACACTCAACACAGTTGTATTCTCAGGTCCTTGGAGAAGGTTAATACAGATTTTAAATCATCTGTTCTTGCCAAGACACTGTGCCTTCTGGGGAGCTGAAAAATGTGCAAAGCCTCTCGCGCACGTCATAGGCTTCCCTGCATCCCCTGTTGCCACCCATATTTTTCACACGTGGCTGCACTTCCCCTCTTTCTTCTGACTCCTCCAGCCACCTTTGGTTCTCTGAAGAATTCAGGAGGTAGTTGTGTAGGATGCAGGTTGCAGTGACCATAGAATCAGCATTTGTTTGGATCACGTTCATCTTTGTGTGGAGTACTCTCCATCTGGATGACAGAATGCCGAAGACACACTCAATAACCATCTGTTCCCGAGACAATCTGTTTTTAACATTCTGCGCCATTGTGGAATTTGTCTTTCAGGAAATGGCCTCATCAGATATGTCTTCAGGGGAAATGCAGCATCTCCCACAATGGTGTATGGCATCGGACCTTGTTTCCCCGGACCCAGGGTAGGACTAGGACAAAAATTTGGCCCAAGACTTTGGATGGAGCGGCCGGCGGGGGACGGGGGGACGGGGGGGGTCGGGTGGCGCGCGTGCGCTGTATCTGTCGCTACCCGCATTGGTCAATCATTTACTCTGCGTTTCTCCTCATCTGAATAGAGGAACTCTTGATTTGACGGCCGGGCCAGAGCGCAGTTTTGCGGATGCAACAGCCAGTCCATTTCAGCCTACTGTCACTTGATTTAATAAGTCCGACCGGCCGTCAAAGTAAAATATGACGGCCCGGAATGGACCGGCCTTTCGGAAAAACTCCCGATCCTCCCGATGGCCAGTCTGTCCCTGCCCGGACCTTTGCAGGCAGTCTGCAGGCACAGACAACTTTTTGGCCTCCATCTCCATTGCTCTTCCAAGTGCTGAGCCATTATATACTCCTCCATCACTTGTTCTACCAAAGTCACCCACTTGTAGAAAAGTGAATCCATATTCAGCATCAGATCAGCCAGCGCTAAGAGAACGATAGAGAATGTCCCCTTGGAATTAAAATACAAGCTCCCAGAATGTGCTGGTGACACTAAGGTCACATGTTTTCCATCTGTTGCACCAATGCAATTTGGGAAATTCCATTTCTCCCAAAATTTGGTGGCAATATTTCTCCACATTTCCTAAGTTGGTTTTGGGAATTGGGATGCCATCGTTTGCCTCTCAATAGCTCTGCATGTTATGTGGACAGATTCAGCCACGGTACTTATCCCAAACCTTTTGGAATGTTAGGCTGCTGAAACTCTCCCCTGTGCCGAGGAATTTGTGAACAAAAAAGAAACAACAATTTATTAAAATATATATATGCACTTTTATTCAGTGAATGAATGCAAGCGGAGATGGAGAATACTAAGAGATGCCTTTGTAAGGAGTAAAAAGCTAAAGAAAATGCCTAGTGGATCTGCTGGTGGCACTGTCAAGGAGTGAACATATGAACGAGTGATGTCTTTCCTGTTGCTACATGCTGTATGCAGTCCAAAATAGTAGTATGTTTGTAATGTTGAAATAATAACTCAACAATTAATTAGGGGAGACAAGAATCTTTAATGAATTTTGTATTACTATTTTTGGAATATTTTTATACTGTATGTTTTCAAATGCATAACTCATTTGTTCTAAATATATTACATTGCAAATGTACATTAATAATACCTGTTATTAATTCAGTTCAAAAAACACTTTGCAGCTAGAGGATGAAGCAGTGGATATGAGTTTGGCTGAGGAGGACGTGGATCCAGTGATATGCCAGCTAAGCAGACCATACAGTCCCCATAAAGTTTGTTACGTCCCCCGGTCCTGTCAGTTGTTCTGTGTATGTGTGTTTGGGCTCTATGTGTGTTTTTCTATACAGGTGGCAATCGTCAGGACAATCATCATTAATTAGTGACTCCTCCCCTTCATTATCCGGTCCACCTGGTGCTCGTCAACAGTACATCCCATCATGCCCTTCTGTATATAAGTCTTCCATTTTGTGTGTTCCTGGGAGTCTGGTTAGGTATTGTTTTACCAGTTGGGCTCCAGGTTTTTTTAAACCCATGCACTGTTTAGACAGTTTGGTTTTGTGCTACATTGATTGCTCTGAGTTCTGTATTGTCATTAACACCTTTGTTTCCTTTTTGTCTTCCCAGTGGAAAAGGGGACGCACTTGGGAGTGTGTAGGCTAGACGCCCTGGGCTTACACCACCCGTAGGGTAACTCCCCTGTTATATACACTAGGGAAGACCTGAA
>JACXGM010039024.1:0-10685 GCA_016801145.1 Umbra pygmaea
TTCTGGATATGTAGGAACATTTACCTCTCTATATTTGTATTGGCTGCTGATCAACATCGAAGATGTAGCAGATTATAGTTCGAAACATAGATTCTTTTTGGCACCTATAGCACATTGCGCATCACCACAAGCCTGAAAACATAGAGGCTTCAATGAATTAAGAAAAGAAAGTACATACAGGCCATTTAAGTACAGTAGGAAACCAAAAATAGTGACATATAACACATTGAAGAAAATGTGTCCCTGATACAAGCTCTATCTGAACTCCTTGAACTTTTCTGTGCAATGCAAAAAAAAAAAATTCAAATCGGGAACAGGGGTGAATCGAGATCGCGATTTTATAACGATTAATCGTGCAGGCCTACTGGCAACACAAACTCCCCAGTTCTCTCTTCAAAACAATAGCGCTCATTTGAATTAACCGCAATAGTCATTGTGAAGTCACTACAAAGCTGGAAAACAATAGAAACAATAAGAGAAAGTATTCAGCCCCCTTGAACATTTCAACCTTTTGCCACATTTCAGGCTTCAAACATAAAGATGTAAAACTGTAATTTTTTGTGAAGAAGCAACAACAAGTGGGACACAATCATGAAGTGGAATTTCAATCTTTTTTAACCGATAAAGAACTGAAAAATTGGGCGTGCAAAATTATTTGGCCCCCTTAAGTTAATACTTTGTTGCGCCACCTTTTGCGGCAATTACAGCTGTAAGTCGCTTGGGGTATGTCTCTATTAGTTTTGCACATCGAGAGATGCCCATTCCTTGCAAAACAGTTCAAGCTCAGTGAGGTTGGATGGAGAGCGTTTGTGAACAGCAGTTTTCAGTTCTTTCCACAGATTCTCGATTGGATTCAAGTCTGGACTTTGACTTGGCCATTCTAACACCTGGATATGTTTATTTAAATCTCCGTCCCAGTCTCAGGTCTTTTGCAGACTCGATCAGGTTTTCTTCCAGAATGGTCCTGTATTTGGCTCCATCCATCTTCCCATCAATTTTAGCCATCTTCCCTGTCCCTGCTGAAGAGAAGCAGGCCCAAACCATGATGCTGCCACCACCATGTTTGACAGTGGGGATGGTGTGTTCAGCTTGATGAGCTTTGTTTCTTTTACGCCAAACATAACGTTTTCCATTGTTGCCAAAAAGTTCGATTTTGGTTTCATCTGACCAGAGCACCTTCTTCCACATGTTTGGTGTGTCTCCCAGGTGGCTTGTGGCAAACTTTAAATGACACTTTTTATGGATATCTTCCAGAAATGGCTTTCTTCTTGCCACTCTTCCATAAAGGCCAGATTTGTGCAGTATACGACTGATTGTTGTCCTATAGACAGACTCGCCCACCTCAGCTGTAGATCTCTGCAGTTCATCCAGAGTAATCATGGGCCTCTTAGCTGCATTTCTGATCAGTCTTCTCCCTGTATGAGCTGAAAGTGACGGCCGGGTCTTGGTAAATTTGCAGTGATCTGATACTCCTTCCATTTCAATATTATCGCTTGCACAGTGCTCCTTGGGATGCTTAAAGCTCGGGAAATCTTTCTGTATCCAAATGCTGCTTTAAACTTCTCCACAACAGTATCTCGGACCTGCCTGGTGTGTTCCTTGTTCTTCATGATGCTCTCTGTGCTTTCAACGGACCTCTGAGACTATCACAGAGCAGGTGCATTTATACGGAAACTTGATTACACACAGGTGGATTCTATTTATCATCATTAGTCATTTAGGTCAACATTGGATCATTCAGAGATCCTCAATGAACTTCTGGGAAGAGTTTGCTGCACTGAAAGTAAAGGGGCCGAATAATTTTGCTTGCCCAATTTGTCAGTTTTTTATTTGTTAAAAAAGTTTGAAATATCCAATAAATTTCGTTCCACTTCCTGATTGTGTCCCACTTGTTGTTGCTTCTTCACAAAAAAATAAAAGTTTTATATCTTTATGTTTGAAGTCTGAAATGTGGCAAATATTTTTCAGTGTTTCATGTGAACACAATTGCATTTGTAAAACATTCACTAGAAATTTGTTTTATCCAACAATAGACTGTTTTAGCAACACATGAACATGGACCCACTAACTATTTATTAAATTAATTAACTATGCTTATTGCAGTGAATTACGAGCGCTATTATTCTGTAGAGAAAACCAAAGAGCTCCCAGTACTACACAGTGTTGCCAGGTGAACTCGGCACCCCCACCGCCAGCAACGCCGCTGATGATATTGCAGTACCATATTCCTGTCATAGTATTCAGTCAACCCCATTACACTTAAATGTCACTTCAACTTAAACAGTGAATGCTAGCGATGGCTAACTGTGCAAAATATTTACTGCATGAATTAACATCAGCATAATAACTATTCCATGAAAAAATACATATTTAAGTGGTATTCCATAAGTTTAGAATGATTACACCAACAAAATTTAACATTTCATACAACATTCATAGGTGGTGATGGAAGAGTTAGGACTTCTAAAGGTACAATATGTAATATCAATCAAAACAATAACAAAATACATACTTTGCATTAAAAGCAAACATCACTATACATATATTATATATATTTCTTAGTTGTGTACTTACATTATCCTAAATGTTTCCACTAACTTTCAAATCCAGAGAAATTTGTAATATATTTCAAAGACACGGGACGTTTCATTTTGTCGCCCGTAAATGGCGTCATATAACCTGTGACTGCTCTAGTTGTTATAAGATCCAGGGAGCCTCCAAACATAAAGTTATAATTTTTTAACAATATGTTACTTTGTCAGTGAACATTTTTTTCTGCCGGAGATGCTAGATTGGAAGGTTGTCATTGACGACGATAACAAAACCCATGATCCCACGCAACCTCCCGACGTCACCCGTATAGCATCTTTTGCTATTGTTTTGATTGAGAGCCTCCTGGCGGCCAAAAATTACATATTGCACGTTTAATAAAAGATAATAATCCAGATTAAAGAAGGTCATTTTATGGCTAATTTAAATTGGCGCCTATGAAACAGTGAACCGGCGACAGGGTCATGGGTGGCCAAGGCTCATTGATGCAGGTGGGGAGCGAAGGCTGGCCCGTGTGATCCGATCAAACAGATGAGCTACTGTTGCTCAAATTCATGAAAAAGTTAATGCTGGTTCAGATAGAAAGGTGTCAGAACACAGTGCATCACAGTATGTTGCGTATGGGGCTGCTGTTTTGGTGGCTAAAGGAGGATCTACCCAACATTAGTCATAATGATATGGCTGATTGTTGTATATGTAGAAGGAAATGAGACTTAATTTTCCTGACTTCCTGCTTGTTGTGTCCTAGCCTACTGAGAACAGCCCACTAGGAACCTTACTGAAGGGCTTCATTGACGTTCCCACCTGTCACGTAGGTGAGTGTGTTCATTTTTGTTATAAACCTTCTCATGGTTTGAGGCCAAGTTGTTTAGCTATAGTTCTAGATAATCTTGTATCGATATCAATTTAGGATAGCCCCATTGGTTATTTAAATATTGAGTTGCTTATAAAAAACTGTCTGCATGCAAGGGCAAAGGAGTGAGTTTGTTATTGGAGGGGGACACCATATATTTTTTGCAAATTGTTGTTATTATTGGGGGGGACCACATTGCCTACATCTATCCCCCCTCGCTCCTACGCCCTTGTCTGCATGTATTAGAAATTCCATCTGAAAATATGTCCTCCATCTGCAGCCTTCGATTCATGTGAATGGAAAACGTTTCACTTTAACATTGGATTTCAAAGCTCTCCTTGCCAAATTGCCACCATGGTGATAACATCTACAGTGTATGTTTGTTGAACTGAATATATAGGAGTGGTGGAAATGCTTCTGGATTCTGGAAAGCAGTTCAATTCTTAACTTCCGCATCAGCGGCCTCTGGTCATTTGATGCTTTTAACAGGTTTCCTGAGCTGGCCTAATGTATTTCAAATTGCCGAAAGGATTGGTACCCTTTCAATTTAAAAATAATGCATCATTAACACGAAAGTATTGAGGTTAAAAGATCTTTTGTCATACATACATGCATGACTTTGCTTTTCAGTGGAGCAAAACAAAAACAGCTGTGGTGTCACGACATTCAGGGACTGGCATGAAAGTCGTGGCATAGAGCTGATGTAGTGAATTATATATTAATGGACTATTTGAGGTTATTTATGGGATGTTGGCACCACCTTCTGGAAGCTAAGGTTTATGTGTTAATTTACTCTTGGGTTTAACCTGATTACGCACAAGACCTAGTTAATTATAGATAATTAGATCTGTACACCGGTGGGTGGTTAGTAAAGTAGGTTCTATGAACACTTGGTGTTCCAGAAGGTGGTGTGCATCACTGTGGGTTACATCCCCTGTTAATTTAAACTGATGCCTGATCTATGATTTCTACAAGAGCCTGATATATACACTGCCGCCGTATACTGTGAATGTATTTATGAGTATTCGTATTGAGGAGGTAAACGCTATATGTATTCCGAGAGTGATTCCCATGGCCCACTACGTTAATGTGTTGTAAATAATCGTTCATGATAAAGGTGACTCTATGTAAACGATGTTATATCTCATACCGACTAGTCCACGTAATGTTTGTGTATGTCGCCTTGTATAAACAGATTTGGGTTTGTTTGGGAATTACACCCCAGTAGAGAGCCAAAAATCAGCTTTTTCTTACTTTGTAAGTGTTCAAATAAAACAGAGGACACAATCTCCCTGTATTTGGTCTCCATTTCTACAACATCTACACATTTATGGCTTGTGTAAACTACTGAATTCTTGCTTATCCTATAGAGGCATTCTAAAATGTCGCAGACAATTTTATTGATACCTTTTAGAAGGGATATAAAATAATAATATTGTAGTGAGACCTCGAGCAAGCCATTCTCTTCTAATTAATATCACAGGTGTCATCAACCGAATAATCCTTCATTCAGCCAGTTTGCATGGAGAGAAACACTCTGCTGTTTTGTGTCACTGTGTGTATCACCTTGAATTTGAAAAACAGAAGCGAAACCAGAGAGTTGTCTGAGGATGTTAGAAAGAAGGTAATAGCATGCATGGTCAATGTAAAGGCTACAAGACCAAATCTAAAGAGCCTGATGTTCCTGTGGGCACTGTTGCCAATAATTACTAAGAAATGTAAGGCCCATGCAACTGTAGCCAACATCCTGTATTAGAAGAAAACATTGGAACATTCCAAATTGGCCTTCTATGAGTCCTGATCTAAATACCATCAAACATCTGTGGAAAGTGCTGAAACTCGCAGTTGGGAAAAGACCTGAGAGAACTGGAGCTGTCTGTCCAACCGTAGGCAAAAAGAATAAAAAACTGTAGAAATCGCATTCAGAGCTACAGGCAGCGCTTGATTTCGGTTAAAGTTTATTCTCCAAAGGCTGTGAAACAAAATATTAGGTTAAGGGTCTCAATATTTGAAGAATGATGGATATCAAATTTCAAGGGTACCAATATTTAAGGCAACATCTGTATTTTATAAAAAAAATCCTCTGATTTCACTAAAGGTAGATACTAGGGCTGCACGATATTGAAAATAAATTACATTGCGATATTTTGTTTTCCAACGATATATATTGCGATATTGCAAGCCATCAATGTAGGCTACAGTCAATAATTACCATTCCATGATACTAATAATTTCACTATTAAACAAGCTTCATTCTCTGTAAACAGTAAAGCAGTACACATTTTTTTATAAAACAGCAGCTTTACACCAACCCCCGATTGGTTTATAAAATATAACTGAAAAAATATAACTTATAAGCATTTTGTTTCACAATCTTTTGTTTTTAAGTCAACTTTTTTTAGCCAACGTGCCATAGTAAAACAGTGTTGGTCTTCATCATAATCATGGCTAAGCAAATGCGACGGCATGTAATTGCAACATATCTTTACGATATGAAACGTTATTGCGTTTGTTATTTTTTCTTTCGTTGACAGCCTTTCTGGTAAGGTGTTACACTGGCAAAGGCATCGCAAATAGTGTTTTGTTTTGATTGACATCCGAGATTAGATTTTGTACTCGTCGTAAAGAGCTTCGTGGGGCCGTTTTAAGTGATCAGACAAATGGGTGGTTTTCGCTTGTTTTGTTGCCACAACTTTATAACACTCCTGACAAAGTACCTGTTTTTGGTCATTCTATTTTTTGTAGCCGAAATGGGCCCAAACATTTTAACCTTATTTTTGGTACAAAACCATCCTTTTTTTCCTGCGTAATGCGTATCCTCTTCGTCGCTCATCTTTCGCTAGTACAGGTCTGCCAGTGACAGAGAATGTTGGCTGTGAGCAGAGGCACAACAACCAATCGCAGCGAACCAATCACTCTGCAGGCATGCAGAGCGTGCATGTCATCCTAGCAACAAACCATACAACAAACTTGTGTAAACTGTGGTGCTACCTATACTGTCATTGGGTGCTACCCATCTTCAAATCGCATGTTCCGGCGATGTGACTATTGCACATGCGCACATCGCGATGTCGATGCTAAAACACAACATCGTTCAGCCCTAGTAGATACTTTAAATCCACATTGCACTCATAGTCACACAAGCTTTATTTTTCTTTCAACCATTTCATACTAAATACTGTGTAAAACAAAATGCAAAAGGTCAACAGGGTTATCAGTCATGATTCTTTCTTACGTCAGCGGTGTAACCCTCTTTCTCAACTCTCCTCATGGCTCCATTCTCTCTAGTGGTTCAGAAGGACGGGAAGAGTTCCAGGCCACACGTGTTCACCATCCACTCCCAACAGATGTCCAGTCATCCGGTCACCACGCTGGACGTTGCATCAGACACTCTGGAGGACTTGAACGGCTGGGTGGGGAAGATCAGGGAGGCCACACAGAACGCAGATGCACGGGTCAGATGCACCTTCTTGAAATGCAGAATATAGAGAATCAGCTTCCAAATTGAATTTTGCATTTATTTTTCAGTTTGTTATAATAACCCAACAATGGTTTCACATGAGGCTAGAATTTATCAAATTATACACTACATGAATTATCATCACAGCGTAGCTGACATCTTCAAATGACATAAAGTATCATAGCCTGTAACGATACATTTTAAAAACAAAAATTAAAACATTTTTTATTATATTTCAGAATATATATTTCAATTTTAAAAATATATCTTCCATGTATCTAGTCTAGGTTTCAGAAGCAGTTCCCTTATTCTGCCAATTGTCATTGTGCATATGCATGGTATATGTTGTGTGTAGATTTACATTTCTCAAGCAATGTTCATATTGATAAATCCCACACTTTGGATAAATGAGCCTGTTGGCCCTATGCATCACATTCACAGAAGCACGTACACACTTATACAATGAAGCACTCAGCACCCATTCATCATAAAAAACAAATACCTTCACCTGAGCAGCACTAGCCATTAGAAATACTCTAGTTTGTATAAAGATCCTGTATGACCAGATATCACATGCTACAGTGCAGGTACACTAGAAATAGGAGAGATGTTTCGTTGGTTGCTAATGGGGGCTCTTGTCACTATGGTAACAGATGCAGGAAGAGAAGCAAATGGAGAGGAGGAAGAAGATCGCTCTTGAGCTGTCTGACCTGGTCGTCTACTGCAGACCGGTCCCCTTCAACGAAGATAGTAGGAGCACAAACACACTCCTTTTTTTAACCATGTCTCATCCTGCTCTCTCTGTATCGCTCTATAACTATCCCTCTGTCTATGTCTTTTTCACTGATGGGTAACGTAGAAGGGCTTTGGTTCATCAACAAAGTGAATTTGTCAGTGGCCATATTGGCTAGCAGGTTAATGTTCACATATCTACACCTGCGGATGGAGAAGATTTTTTAAGTGTTATTGAATGCTACATTATTGTGGTTGCGGTGTATTAGAGACACATAAGATCTATGGCCGTGGGCTGAATAGCTCTGCTCTACTCCTGCCTGTCTATATGATCCCTGTGTGTGTTGTCTCCTACCCAGAGATTGGAACTGAGCGCGCATGTTACAGAGACATGTCCTCCTTCCCAGAGACCAAGGCAGAGAAGTTTGCCACACGGGCACGAGGGAAGCGCTTCCTGCAGTACAACCGCCGCCAACTCTCAAGGGTAACACTAAAATGATTGATCATGCTTGTGTAAAAAATAAGCAATTTAAATATGCACTGTGTAACTTTCAGAATTGTATGTATAGTTCCTTTCATTTTATATTTATATATATATATATACTCACCTAAAGAATTATTAGGAACACCCGGTCAATTTCTCATTAATGCAATTATCTACTCAACCAATCACATGGCAGTTGCTTCAATGCATTCAGGGGTGTGGTCCTGGTCAAGACATTCTCCTGAACTCCAAACTGAATGTCAGAATGGGAAAGAAAGGTGATTTAAGCAATTTTGAGCGTGGCATGGTTGTTGGTGCCAGACGGGCCGGTCTGAGTATTTCACAATCTGCTCAGTTACTGGGATTTTCACGCACAACCAGTTCTAGGGTGTACAATGAATGGAAAAACATCCAGTATGCAGCAGTCCTGTGGGCGAAAATGCCTTGTTGATGCTAGAGGTCAGAGGAGAATGGGCCGACTGCTTCAAGCTGATAGAAGAGCAAGTTTGACTGAAATCACCACTCGTTACAACCGAGGTATGCAGCAAAGCATTTGTGAAGCCACAACACGCACAATCTTGAGGTGGATGGGCTACAACAGCAGAAGACCCCACCGGGTACCACTCATCTCCACTACAAATAGGAAAAAGAAGTTACAATTTGCAAGAGCACACCAAAATTGGACAGTTGAAGACTGGAAAAATTTTGCCTGATCTGATGAGTCTCGATTACTGTTGAGACATTCAGATGGTATGGAGTCAGATGGAGTCAGAATTTGGCGTAAACAGAATGAGAACATGAATCCATAATGCCTTGTTACCACTGTGCAGGCTGGTGGTGGTGGTATAATGGTGTGGGGGATGTTTTCTTGGCACACTTTAGGCCCCTTAGTGCCAATTCGGCATCGTTTAAATGCCACGGCCTACCTGAGCATTGTTTCTGACCATGTCCATCAGTTTATGGCCACCATGTACCCATCCTCTGATGGCTACTTCCAGCAGGATAATGCACCATGTCACAAAGCTCGAATCATTTCAAATTGGTTTCTTGAACATGACAATGAGTTCACTGTACTAAAATGGCCCCCACAGTCACCAGATCTCAACCCAATAGAGCACCTTTGTGCCCTGGATGTGCATCCCACAAATCTCCATCAACTGCAATATGCTATCCTATTAATATGGGCCAACATTTCTGAAGAATGCTTTCAGCACCTTGTTGAATCAATGCCACGCAGAATTAAGGCAGTTCTGAAGATGAAAGGGGGTCAAACACAGTATTAGTATGATGTTCCTAATAATACTTTAGGTGAGTGTATATATATACAGGAACATTTAAACCAATTGCTGAAAATACACATTATTTTTTTGGCATAGCACTGCTCGGGATTTGGGTTAGATAAATCAGATTATGTCCAGACTCCTTGTGTCCAGATCGGGCGCCTGTAAATTAAATCGCAGAACCCAGAAATACAGTTGGTGAATGTAATCATCCCGTGCATGATCTGACTGAAGGCTTCCGTGTTTGCTGAACAGTGCAAAAAGAATCTAGGGTGACATGTGGTTGGATGAACCATGTCACCACCCCTCATCATCCCACAGATCTGGACAAGGAGTTGCAGACCTGCTGTTAAGGCAGGATTAGAGGGAATTGGGAAAGAAGGAAAATCTGGAAAAATCTCAAAAGAAAATAAAAAAATAAAAATACATATACAAAATAATTTAAAAACAATGTATGTAAAAGTTGTAGGCAACAGCATTTTATCTAGTCCCACCCTGATGCCATAGCATTGTAATTAGCTTCGACTGCAACTAAAGGAGCTACAGTACAATGTACCTTCAGTGGCATAATGTCAGACAGACTGACAGAAAAGTTATTTACATCAAAACAACAAAAGTTCAGCAAAATCACATTTCATAATCAAAGTTATGTTTATAATATTAACAAGAAAAGAGAGCCAGCCTGACCCCTGAGCTGATGGTATGTAAGGACCTAAGTTATGTTTGTGCATTTGAAGCAGTACATGTTTATTATGCCAGATATAAATATGGAGCAATATTTGTGCTGCGATAAAAAAAATGTTGTTAATATTTCAGCTATTCGAATAATCGTACATTTTATGTACAGAATATTTGATTATCAAAATAATTGATAGCTGCAGGCCTAGTGTCCCCATACTTTTGGTCATATTGTGTATATTGATGTAATATGTTGCCCTCCAGGTGTACCCCAAAGGACAGAGGCTAGACTCCTCTAATTACGACCCCATACCTATGTGGCTTTGTGGGTCCCAGCTGGTCGCTCTCAACTTCCAGACACCCGGTGAGAGAGTGTCTGTGTTCGAGTGTGTCTCGATTTGAGTGTGTGTGTGACTGTGTGTTTCTGTGTGTGTGTCTGTGCGTGTGTCTGTGTGTGTGTGTCTGTGTGTGTGTCTGTGTGTGTGTCTGTGTGTGTGTGTCTGTGTGTGTGTCTGTGTGTGTGAATGTGTCTGTGTTTGAGTGTCTATGTGTGAGTGTCTATGTGTGAGTGTCTATGTGTGAGTGTCTATGTGAATGTGTCTGTGTGTGATGTGTCTGTGTGTGATGTGTCTGTGTGTGATGTGTCTG
>JACXGM010039025.1:0-10684 GCA_016801145.1 Umbra pygmaea
TCTTACAGAAGAATCTGTCCAAAATAAAAACTAAAAGAGTAGACAAAGATTCTCAGAAATCAAAGTGGAACAATGACAAACATATTTATAAATGTTATTTTCACTCTCCCGGAGTGAAAGAGCTGCCTGATTAGCAAGACTGTCAGAAAATTACTTCAGGTGAATAAACATTTTAACCTAGATATATGCATTTGGATACGTGATTGAACGGAGAAATACAAGCGTTGTCCGATAGGAAAATTTGAAATAGAGTAAATACCGTTGTTTATAGCTGTCAGCTATCAAGCGAATTACAACGTTTGAACGATATGATGGAGCGGTAGAGAAAAACTGCATAGCCTATAGAGTGCAAATTAACTTCCATATTTGCTGCCTTTTTGATTATGAGACTCTCAATGAGTTGTTATTACGGGACTATATTTGGATTATAGAAAAAATAAATAGCCTATATATTGCTGAATTCCGCGTTAATGTCTGGATTTCCGCGGTTCCGTCCGCGTTCTCCGCATCGCGCAAAACATAGGTCCCTATAGGCTATTTTAGCAGGATACAAACATCTGACTGGTTCTCTTCAAAAACCTGACGCTCTATAGCGTCTAGTACAATTATCTCCCAGACCGTACATGCTAGCTAAATCAAATTAACTCTGTGGGTTAAACAGAGCCGGAGTTATGGCACCTCAAACTCGGTCATGTTTTTAGACCAACATTTTTCTTACTAAACACACTAGACAGGAAGTAGGAAACAAAAATGACAAAACAACAACTCTGCAATGATGTAAGACATCATCTTGGACAACACCAACAATTTCTGGAAGTAAAAAATAGCTGGGACTTGAAAAACAGAAATATAGTGAGAAATAGAGGCGGAATTGGTGTTGACTTGTTTATATGGCCCCCAAACATCGCATACTGGTCCATTGAAAAGCCTTATCACGGTTTACATGCTTTTACACAAAAACAAATACACTTTAATGTTTGTTTTTTATTCTTTAAGGAGATGCACTGAATTTTGATGAATAAGAGGAACCATTTTATTTTGATGCACATATTTGTACATTAGCAGGAATGTAGCACAATGTGGATGTGAAAGCAGTTATAATTAGCCTATGTGACAATAACATTTGTTTTGGTTAAAATCAACAAATAATTGCGATAATTATTTGTGATCTCAATATTGATCAAAATAATTGTGATTATCATTTTGGCTATAATCGTGCAGCCCTACACTGAAGCACTCAAATGGTTCAATAAGGCACAATGAGGCTTTACCAATAAAACCGGCATTCAAAAAGAAGATTTCAATCCCCTGTTTGATTATTATTTACAATGACAAACCAACATATTTTGGAAAAAAATGAAATTAGAAGAAAAATATTTAATTTGTAATTACTCAATGACTAATAGAACATTTTTTCCTAACGCTTAATTTTAATCTACACTGCTGATCGAAAACAATCACTACAATATCCTTTTAGAATGCTGGAAAAATCTTTAAAATGGAGATTTTGAAAGTCTGCATTTTCTTATTACCACTGTTTACCCAGTTTCAACAATAGAATGTTCGCTGTGAGAAAGACCCATTGCTGTGCAAATCAAATGGATGTCATGCCAAAATTAACCACGTCCAGGTAGCTTCACCCACTTCCAGGAAGGCCACACCCATTCCAAATACAGATAGATATTCAGCTCAACCCTAGTACAGACAGTGGCAATCTAGGGTCAGGCAGCTGAGTGACAATAGAGGAAAAGCATTAAACTGAATATTTTAATCTACAGAAATTTCCTTACGTGTATCATTTCAGATGCAATTGTATTAAATTTGGGGTAGGCCAAGATGCATGCCACTCACCTGCTGCCAGAGGCACCTCGGGTCCTACCACCACCAGCCCAACGCTATGCTCCTTACAGAACTGAGCCAGGATGGAGTGGTTGCTTATAGATACCTCTGCAAAAAGCGTTGGGAGATGGACAAAAACAAATGTCAGATAAAACACTGTATTGTAGCGCTTATAACGTGCACGTTACGTACGTTTTTACAAACCGGCTTCTATAAGTGGCTGCACGTTATATGGCAATTGGTTTTTACACTACATACTATACAGTAGGGATGTGAATTTATGCCAAAAATGTCATTCGACAATCGAGGCGCAAAGGTCGATAATTGTTTGAAAATCGGAGGATAAAAAAAGATTAGAGAGGAAGGCCAATTTCATCTTAAGCGATTTGTCATCGAACAAACTGTTTATTAATTGAACAAGAAACATGTTGTTTATTTTACATAGTAGGCCTATGTTAATTGGAAAAACAATAAGCATGACAGTCCGTTTCTGCATAGCCAAACCAGATGCTCGTTAGATCAAAAAATAAAATGCAGTAGGATACATGTCATAATGATTTTATGTGAACCTGCCTTGTTCCCTGCAATAGCCTATTTTTAAACAAATTAGATTCAAATCAAGGTAAATATTCATTGCCAAACGTGTCGGCATATACGTCAAATTCTTGTTAAAAAAAATTTGCATGTCAACATGTTCTGGAAGGAGACACGAGCACAACCTATTAACAAATAGTCCAGCCGCGGAGAACACTCGCTCGGAAGGCACAGAAGTCGCAGGCACACTCAAGTAGGAGATTGCTAACTTTGCCAGGGTGGAATATTTCTTCTCATTTAGATGATAGCTAAGAAGCAGGGGCATCATTTATAAAACTTTGTGGTGGATTTGCGCCAGAAGTGGCATACGGCGAAATATAGGATGTGCGTACGCAAAGAAATATTCAGATTTATAAAACCGTGCGCACGCACGTCCTACGCCGTTTTCCCTTTATAAATCACAATCAACTCTAAATGTGGCGCAGCTTTTGCGGCTGCATGTCACGCCCATAATTGCCCATAAATAGTCAATGAACTCCCCCGAAATTAATATTAATTGATTGAGAAATCATGGCAAACACAGAAAGGAAAACCTAAAAAAGAAACTGTTGGCGAGATGTAAAAGAGGAGGAAAATGTTGTTTGGAGGGCACAGTGTGGCCATTACTAATGCCAAAAAGGCGTTGGAGTGGCAAAAGTTTGCAGACACTGAATGCCGCAGCCTGAGAGTCACGCCATGTCTGAAATTTTAAAAAGTGGTCATCAAAGTCGATGCCAAAGTGTCTAGTGCTTCATCGAGAAAGTCTGCCACGGTTGGTGAAAGATTAGATAAATTAGTGAGCAACATTGCTGCATCACAAATTATTTGGACAATTGAAGGAATGAAAATCCTTACGATTAATGACAGCATTTTCTCTCATTTGGTGCCCTTATGGCAACATGAGTGCAGTCAACAGCACTAATACATTTGCGAAACTGGACAAAAACACTTTTTTTGTGTTTTATGTAATTTGTGGTTATGTTATTCTGTATGTCTTTTTCTTCTTTTTGGTGTTTATATGAGTGATGCAAAAACAATATACCCGGTGATGCAAAAACAATTTCAGCCTCGGCTGACAATAAAGTTGTATCTTACATAGCTGCAAATTGTGCTTTTGTGTTTGCCTATTCACCCGCTACACTTCATGTAGGCTAATTATGTGACAAGCCTTAATTATAGCCTACCTAACATCTGGCATAACCCGGCGAATGGTTGGCTGAGAACACTGACCTGTCAACCAATTCCCTCTGGAAAGTGCCCGTTGCCATAAATCCTGTTATATGAAAGGCGCCACTAAATAAAATGCACTATTAGGCTATTATTATTATTATTATTATTATTATTATTATTAACAGCGCAAGATCAGCCATTGTGTCAATACGCATTGTGATGGAATGGCGTTTTATAACCATCCATTTGACTGCATCTGATAATCTACAGATGTCTCTATTAATCCAATTGTAAATGGGACGTATATATAGTTCTGCGTAAATGGAATATTTTGCACCTTTCAAAATGGTTAAGACATGCATCACGATGGAACAAATTTGTAGCTGATGACGACTTACTATGAAAACTACTTTTATCATCTATTTGTCTTTCTGCTCCGCCAGACAGAGACATCGACAAGAATATCAGTTTTAAACATGATTTTGTTCCGTTTAATGTATTATTTATGAGGATGAATTACAAAACATACCAATATAATTACAGAACATTTGAGTGTTCTTTTGTGTCTTTATTTGCATTTACGTTGGCTACAATGTTGTTTTATTATATTTGTATTTCACCACAGGCTGTTGATTGTGAGAATGGCTTTGTGAAATGTTCATATTAATGAGAGGCAGAATTTCAACTTTGTTTAGCTACACAACAGTCTGCAGTTCAAGAAAATTTCATGTGCTTTTTTTACAGTCTATGGTTTCATTCATCTGCTGGCGGTGACGCCATTTCTCATTTCACCCGTTTTTGTGCGTACGCATGGGTCAGAGTTGCCGTGAAGGACCGCACATTTTCCCATCAAGTTAGCTTTTTATAAATCCCAATTATTGCGTACGTCTTCTTTTGTGCATACGCCACGTTTATAAATGAGGCCCCAGATCCTTAGCCATCATCGTAGTAATTAGCATAGTGATCTGCTCACTGCGCCTAGCATCCACCCGAAGTCTACCCAAGAAACTAGCCATTGACTGCTGGGTGCTGCCTGAGGAAGATCAAGCTGCTGCCAGGTGCTTTGATCTCAGGTGACTATGCATCGTATTATCGTATAAATTGTGATTAAATTATATTTTTTTCTTGTCTGAATAGCCCTTTGTCACTGGATTAAAAAAAATCACTAACTAATGTCTGGATAAATAACGTCAAATATTTGGCGTTACATACTTGTCCTTAGTTTGTATAATTTCATTAGCCTAATGAAGGTATTTTCTCACATACTGAATAAAAAGAAAAAATTAGTTTCTGGTTGAATGCCAATTATTTTATATTTGACATTATGTTAAAATTTATCCAGACAGTAGGTGGTAGGCCTGTCACGATAACAAATTTTGCTGGACGATAAATTGTCCCAGAAATGATTGCAATAAACAATAATATTGTTGTTCTGAGTTTTTTTTTCATCTATTATAATGATAATGACATATTAATGCAGGTACACCTTTTCAAAGATCAATAAACTTATTTCTAAATAATATTTAACATTGGAACTGGAAAACTTTGAATATCCACAATAAATGAACGAAACACCCAAAAACAATAAATGAACACGCAGTCTCTAACAGAAAATGCACTTAATATTATTAATAATAACCAAATAAAATTTATAAAAACCAAACAATCAAATACAATAAATAAAATGGAAATTAAAAAAACACCACGAAAAACAATAAAGTATCTTCGGTAGAGAGAGAGAGAGAAACAAGGAAAACAAACAAGCATGCAAATGGAAATTGCGGCCGTAAAGATAGAGCTCAATTTTTTTATTATGTGATTAATTGACTTATTGCATATTGCGACAGGCCTAGTAGGTGGTGATTATTTTTCACAAGTTATTCAGACAAGAAAACATCAATGAAGTACATGATGTGAGTGGTTGCCAATTAGATGAATGGCTCCATTTGGATTGGAATCTCTGTCTCACAAAGAACTGGACAAGATTCCTTTACAACAGTGTTTCTAAGACCTCTCATCTGGGACCCTGAGCCAGGTTATGTACGTATTTGAACTACCGCCGAGCTAGCACACCTGACTCAACTTACCTACTAATCAACATGTTGTTTATTACTGAATCTGAAGGTTCAGGGCTATAGCTAAACTGTGTCAAGCCTGGGGGTCTCCGAGGAGAGCGAGGTGAAGTTAGGTTTTATTATGGACAATGGACATTCGTTACTTTTTCTCCATCAATAGCTTTTATATGAAGTGTATAGGCCAGTTTGAATTATGAAATACACATTTAATTAGAATTTATTTGCATACCCCCTAACCTCAATGCGCATACCCCACTTTGGGAATAGCTGGTTTAATCCATTCAGCACATCTGGCAAGGGGAGGGTTGAGTGTTTAAAATGTGTAACCCAATGACTACATGAGTGCCAACCCATGCGGGTCTGGGCGAGGTGAGATTGCCATCACCTTTCTATAAAAATGATGCACGGTTTGTGAGGGTGTGCGCAACACTGATAATTTTTTATACAAAAAAGATCTGCATATTGTACAATAGTGCTCGTTAACCGCATGTGCTTGTTTTATGCGATTAAATATGGTAGTAGCCAAGAGCTGATTCCGAAATGACCAGGAAAAAGGCATGTGTCCAATTATCGGGATGGCAATGTTAAGCTAGCCCTGTTTTAAAAGGGCAATGGCCCATCACAGGCCAACGGTGGAGTGTGCTTCCGCAACTGTTATTTTCTGTCAAGACAATGTTGTCCTTGATAGAGCAGAGCAATTATTCAAAAGGTAAAGAAATGTTTGAATTTTACATGTACTTTGAGTGGAAAGACAGATTTAAGAAAGTTTTGACTATCCTATGCGAAACCACAGAATCTTTGAATACATTTTACAGTTTTTGATTTCATAAAGAAGGTCAGTAAGACAGTAAATGTTTATGTGCATGCTCCCCACCAGAGTTGGAGATCTTTCCACAATTGGCAGTGCCAGCATTCCCCGGTGCTACCAGGACTTGCTGGATGTGTGATGATTGTGCCAGCTTCCATGCCAGCGCGTGTTCCCGCCCACCACTGCCAATCACCAGCACCCGTTCTGCCATGGCAACTAAAAGACAAGTGTATAGAAGAAACCAATCACTCAAAACGCCATGTAGAATTAATACATTTTAAACCCAAAAACTTCAATATGAAAATGTGAACTTTAATGTATGTCAGTCTGGATAAGAGTAAATGTTAAAATGCAAAACGCTTCTCAAATTATATTTCTTCAACCTTCAGAATGTCATGCCCTCTGAATTCAAACTGTCCACCACAGACACTAATAGTGCCAGTAAATAAAACAAATGTTCAACTTACTTTAAAACTCCATAAAGGGAGAGAGTTAATTGCATGTGAAAATTGACCTATGGTGCAGAGACTGTAAATCCTAACCTTACCAGAGGCTTCACCATCGCAGCTGTGAAGGATTAGTGACCTTTTGCTGAGGCCAGCATTTTGATTTGCCTTGCCCTTAACCGCCTTGTCATACCATGTCACATTGGTAAGCACCCTTGCCAACACCCCTAAAATTATTCCAATAGGCATCAGTCATTGTTTAACAAATGTTTTTCTGTAGAACATATCAGTGTGTGTTAATGATAGCAGAACTGAGTAGGGGATTACAATTACATGACTATTTTTAAAATACCAGTTTGATACTAGTTTAAATGAGTCATCTAGCACTGCATGTTGCACACAAAGACAAAGCGTCAGAGTTTAAACCATATCTCCCATTAAAGTTTGAATGACCTATACTGAACTAATTTCATAGAAACATGTCACCAAACATACATCAACAGACCCATATCAGATAGGCAATGTGACAGATCATGTGCGAGTAGCATGATACGAGTGGTTGCCAATTAGATGAACGGCTCCCTTTGGATTGGAATCTCTCACAAACCACTGGGCATGAGTCCTTTACAACAGTGTTTCTAAGACCTCTCATCTGGGAACCTGAGCCAGGTTATGTACGATTTGAACTACCGCCGAGCTAGCACACCTGACTCAACTTACCTACTGAATCAACATGTTGTTTATTACTGAATCTGATCTAAAGGTTCAGGGCTATAGCTAAACTGTGTCAAGCCTGGGGGTCTCTGAGGAGAGCGAGGTAAAGTTCGTTTTTATGGACAATCGTTTCTTTTTCTCCATCAACAGCTTTTAAATGAAGCAATCCAGGAATATTAAAAGTACATGTTCTGAACAAGGGAAGAAAAACCTATAATCCACAGCTTTTCATTAAAAAAAGTTTTGAACAAAAAATTTACCTAGAACAGTTCATGCTCAATAGTGCCACCAAAATGTTAGTGGTGATGAAAGTAATATATTCTGAAATCAGAGGATTCAAAATTTAGAAAAACCAAAGCTGTGGATTTGTTTTTTCTTCCCTTATTCTGAACATGTACTTTTCATATTACTGGATTCCTTCATTTAAAAGCTATTTATCTGAGGAAACAACAAATGACCACCGAATGTCCATTGTCCGTTAAAACTAACTTGACCTCGCTTCCCGAGGAGAGGTTTGAGAACCACTGCTCTAAAAGACTACCAAGACTAAAGTGTGTAGAGATGGTTATAGATATGGAAATACAAATCATGTTGTTTCTCTTGTCCATAGCTTTTAACTGCATAATTGATGTAATCTGTACAACACGCGATGCAAACAGACAACTTTGTTACCAAAGCTTGTTATCAATAACGCAATTTCAGAACCACCAGTGGTGAACGACTTATCAATGAAACCAAATAAATCAATGAATGAAAAGAATGTGTACAACCATTTCGAAACAACTCTTGTAGCTAGACAACAACTGAGGTTGTACCCGTTAAAGTTGTTTGACCCAACTGTCTTTCCTAACTTGGATTTAACGAAAAAACATTTAAATCATTATTGGAAAAAGGTCGTGCAAAGTATATAAACAGCGAAGTAACCTACAGCAGCTAGCTTGCAAGTACTAAATTGCATAATCATACAAAAAGTTTCAATAGCTAAACGACCAAACAAAAACACATGAGTGCACTCCCCGGAGTTTTTCTAAAGATGTTGGACTGGTGTTAAAAGTATAAAATTGCCAAACTCACCTGTATAACTCGTATGTATACAGTAGTGGTTTAGTTAGTCGTGTTGCTGTCAGAGCCCACGTCCAGGCACGTCTTCCTTGTTCACAGCAGCAGAGTACTGTAGGTTATACGCGGCAAACGCATGGGAAGCGAGTATTAATTAGGCTTGCAGCACAAATTCTTCTTCTTCTTCGTCCTCTTCTTTGAAAAATGGTAGATCGCAACCGACTTAGAATGTGCATATACTGCCACCTACTGTACCGGAGTGCGTCATCTCCCTTCACTTCATCAGTCAGTTTTTTTACAGCAATGGTGGATCATGGAGACCCACAAAAGTTCCAAACAAATACTTAATGTTAAATTTTATTGTAGATTTTTCTTTTTGCCCCAAAGCCCCTAAGTCATGCCTTATGTGATGAGTGTCATAAAAATAATATAATTTATTTTATTTATTTAACTGTAGCCATAACATAACATTCCCTACACCCGTTGTCCTAAAACCCTTCCATAAAGGGCCTAGTGTTTGCTGGTTTTTGGTCTTTCCCTTCAATTAGAGCATAATTATGAACTAGACTGCCAGGTGAGGGGAGATATTAACCAATCAGTGAGCTACTCCATCAGGCTTTTACAAGGTAAAAGCAAACACATGCATACACTAGGCCCTCCATGGAAGGGTTTGAGGACCACTGCCCTACACCCTCTATTAAATATTTTTTCCTCCCTTACCACCCCAGTCTTACCAGAACCATGGTCGTTGACGCTCTCTTTCCACCTGTCGGACGTAGTTGTAAAACATTGTAAATATTGTAAAACATTGTAAATAGTTTAAAACATTAGCGTTCATAGTTCTTCGTTACTATAGTTACTATCAGTGTGCTGTTCCAAGAGCATCACATACTTATGCTTGTTACTAGGACCAATTTACATTTTTGCAATTAGCCAGGTTGCCATTTGTCCCTTTCATATTGTCCAAGTAAACCAAGAAACTGTTAAGATAAAGAAAAAAGCACACAAGAACTCATTATGAATAATTGCTCCTGGACTACATAATACCTAAACACTATGCTCACTTATTGTAATTGCAGCTTTTATTTCTTTACCCACACATTTTGACTTGACTGAACAGTGCTCCACGAGTGCTTTAAGCGGTAGATGTGAAGCTATATTTTTATATTATGGTTAGTAATGTCAACAAATTCTACTATAATTAAAAAATGTAGCACTAGAGATTCAACTACCTCTTAAATATGCAGACAGTGAAGTTTGCCTTTACATTGACTCATAGCTGTGTTGTGTTTAGAATTTACACTGGATTGTAAAAGGTGAACTCCAATAATTTATTTAAAAAAAATTGGTTTGAAGTTGATGCCCATTTCAATGTGAAATAAAAAAATATTTAAACTCTAGGAACATACACAATATTGTAGTCATACAAGAAGACTTTGGTAATTTGATAGAATGTGTAAATGATTAGAAGTGTCTATTTTGGCTTAATCAACATGAATATAATATCTTAAATGTTACCATACTTGAATGTTGCCAAAGAAAGATCAGGAGAATGTAGTTTGTACTTGTGTGTCTTTATGTACTTGTCAATTTTAATCACCATGAAAACACCAAAATTTACAGTACCAAATAAGTTACTGTAATGTAATGTACAGTACCATCTCCCTTACTGTAATTTGATTTACAGTACTACAGCCCTTACTGTATTATAATCTACAAAAACACAACCACACAACCATTACTGTAATCCATTTTACAGTACCAATTCTGTTAATGTAATATATCATATATGATTTATTTAAATATATCCCAGCATGCCTTTTTAGGTAATTGTGAGGGATACCCAAACATGAGTGTGCTTGCAAAATAGCAATCCAACATGTGTACTATTTTTTCCACCCACATCCTGCATTCAGAATGACAGCAATGTAAATATACTGTCAGACCAAGACTAGCTAAACTATGTCAATTGGAACAACGATCTCAATAATGGTTGAACT
>JACXGM010039026.1:0-10684 GCA_016801145.1 Umbra pygmaea
TTGTGGCCAAGATCAGGGCTGTAGACGCAGACTCTGGTTATAATGCGCTGCTTTCTTATCACATCTCTGAACCAAAAGGGACCAATCTATTCAGAATTGGAACCAGCAACGGAGAATTAAGGACTAAGAGACGCATGAGTGACAATGACTTAAAAACTCACCCGTTGGTCATTCTGGTGTCTGATAATGGAGAACCTTCCCTGTCTGCGACTGTGTCTATTGATGTTGTGGTCGTTGAAAGTACAGGAGACACGCAGACAACTTTCAGACAACTGCCAGTAAAAGAGGAGACTTTCTCAGATTTAAATCTGTATCTGCTCATCGCCATTGTGTCAGTAGCAGTGATATTTATACTGAGCCTCATCAGTTTAATAGCTGTGAAATGCCACAGGACAGACGGCAGTTTCAGCAGGTACAGCGCCCCAATGATCACCACGCATCCTGACGGGAGTTGGTCTTACTCCAAATCTACTGAGCAGTATGACGTGTGTTTTAGCTCTGACACCATGAAGAGTGACGTAGTAGTGTTCCCCACCCAGTATCCACCCGCTGATGGTGACCTGATCAATATTAATGGAGGAGATACTTTACAAAGGACTCAAACTCTGCCATTTACTGAAAAGGTAAGGTGACCTGTGTTAATATTTTTGTTTCATTAAGTTCAAGTTTGTTTATTAATCAAATGTACAAGAGTGGCAGATGTGAATGTATTGTGCCACAGCTCAGTAATATAGTAATATTTGTAGCCTCAGTGTCCTGATTTTAGCAACATGGAGTGACACCTGGTGTGTTCTACTGCTGTAGCCCATCTGCTTCATGGTTTGAATGTTGTGCGTTGAGATGCTCTTCTGCATAACTTTTGTATTGTAACGAGTGATCATTTGAGTTACTGTTTACTTTCTATCAGCTCGAACCAATGCGGCCATTCTCCCCTGACCTCTGAAATTGACAAGGCATTATCGTTCAGATATATATACATTTATTTGCAGAAAATGACAACTGGTCAAAATATCCAAACGGATGCAATGTTGTCAGACCTGGAGTTATGCAAGGAAAATTTATTTTTAAACAGCACAATACTAATGTGTTAACTTAAAATAGTTCATAAATCAAAATTTGGTGTATAACAATAATTGGCTTTCATGCATCTTGGCATGCTCTCCACCAGTCTTTCACATTGAAGTTGGGTGACTTTATGCCACTCCTGGCTAAAACATTAAAGCAGCTTGGCTTTGTTTGATTGCTTGATCACATCCCAGACGTTTTATAATTGGGTTAAAGATAGAAAAATCAGCTGTGTCCTTTTTTTCAGAGCTTTATCTATGTTATCGTTTGTCACAAAATTGTATACATTTTATAAAGAGCATCATTTTGTTCTGGAAGTTTATTTCAATATATTGTTATACATTTTCATGTTGTTAAAATTCTTTCAGTTCCAATTTGAACGAATCAACAGCTGGAGAATTAGCTCTCTATAGCTGCATGCTATTCCTTCTGGACTACTATGTACTAACTAGACACATAATTTACATGTTGAATTGTTATAATTTAATAGTTCACTGTAGGGGCAACAATGGGCACAGAACCAAATTGCTGTGAACCTTAGTTTTTTGTGGTTTAGTCCAATAGGATTAGTCGAGTTTAAGTCTTTAGCGCCATATATAAGGAAAAATAACTTCAGTGAATCCCATTCTCATTCCTGCATAGGTTTTCGGGATTAAATCCAATGTAAAAATGTTTCTCCGTCATGTCCTTAATCAGATATATAGGCCAACCTGTTTAAATATTTTCAATTAGATGTTTTTGTCATATTTGTGCATTCTTATTAAAATGTTGATTTATTGTGATCGCTATTTGTTCAATTTAGGCTATGCATGATGATACTGTAAAGTTAGATAGTGTTTACAGACACTTCTCGTCAACATCTTGAATTAATAAAATTAATAATTTATTTGTAACAGCGCGTTTAGAACACTTGGTGTCGCTATAGACCGTGATTTTGTTCTCTGATTGGGGCTCCTCCTTTTCCCCCTTATTTAGTGAATGTTCAGTCCAGCAAATTGATGAAGAGAACTCCCTCGAGATACCGTAGGCCTGTATGTACAAACAGCCGTGATTTACGGACAGAAAGATTATAAAACGTTTTCTTGCAGTGGGCTACTTTGCATCTATCGTCTGCTAGAGGTCTGTGCGTTGCAATGGGGGTCCTTGTGCACTGTGGATACTGTTGGTTTCTGGTTCTCCTCTTTCTTTATTTTGGGGATTTATCGTCCGGACAGATTATCTATTCTGTCTCCGAGGAGTTGAACAAGGGAACCGTTGTTGGCAATATAGCCAAGGATCTCATTCTCAATGTTCAGGACCTGGAGTCACGTATGTTGCAAATTGTATCTGGATCAAATGCAAGATATTTTGATGTAAATCAAAGAACTGGTGCTTTATATGTGAACGAAAGAATCGACCGCGAGGAGATTTGTGAGACAGAACTGAAGTGTTTTTTGAGTCTGCAAGCCATTGCGCACAATCCGTTAAATGTATTTCAGATAAAAATAGAGATATTAGACGCAAATGATAACGCACCTTGTTTTTTGGAAACCATTCTGATATTAAATATTTCTGAAAACGCTGCTGCTGGAGAGAAATTTCTTCTGCCAGTGTCCGAGGATGCGGATGTGGGAATTAACGCTGTAAAAACATACAAGCTGAGCCCAAATGAACACTTTTCTCTGGATGTACAGAGCGGAGGCGAGCAAAGTGTATCTGCTGAGTTAGTGTTACAGAAAGCATTAGACCGAGAGAAACAGGCTGCATTAAAAATGGTACTGACTGCGGTTGATGGTGGAAAACCACCACGATCTGGTACTTTACAGATAATTGTAAATGTAATGGATATAAATGATAACATTCCCGTTTTCAGTAGAACTCTTTACAAGATCAAAGTTCCCGAGAACATTCCGATTGGAACCACAGTACTAACAATCACAGCATCAGATTTGGACGAGGGTATCAATAGTGACATTCTGTACTCTTTTGTTGGAAACAGAAATGTAAAAGGATACAATATATTTGCGATTGATTCCCGTACCGGAGATATATCTGTGAAAGGTATTGTGGATTTTGAAGAAAACGTTGGGATTGAGTTGCGAGTCCAGGCTGCAGACCAAGGTCTACCTCCGAAAACAACTCATTGTAAAGTGTTGGTGGAAGTACTCGATATAAATGACAATGCTCCAGAGATATTAATAACATCACTAATGAACACAGTAAAAGAGGATGCCAAGTCTGGCGATGCTGTTGCTTTAGTAATGCTCTCCGATAAAGATGGGGGCAAAAATGGAATAATGAATTGTCACATAAATTCTACTGTTCCTTTTAAATTACAGTTGTCGTATAAAAACCACTATTCTTTAGTTGTAGACGGGCCTCTTGACAGAGAGAAATATTCTCAGTACAATATAACAATTATTGCTGCAGACGAGGGAACCCCACCTCTCTCCAGCACCAGTGTTTTAACTGTGCACATTTCTGATGTGAATGACAACTCGCCCCGATTCCCAGAGCCTGTTATTACTGTATACTTAACGGAGAATAGTCCAGTTGGAGGTAGAATAGTTACTGTGAGTGCGCATGACCCGGATGGCATAGAAAACTCACATGTATCATATTCTATATTTCAAGGTAATATTGCAAATCTATCACCCTCCAATCGAGTCAACATCAACTCTGTGACTGGTGAGATTATTAGTTTACAGTCATTTAACTATGAAGAAGAAAAAAGGTTCCAGTTCCAAGTTCAGGCCACAGACTCTGGTGTTCCTCCACTAAGCAGCAACGTGACTGTCAACGTTTTTATCTTGGATGAGAATGACAACAGTCCTGTGATTCTGCCGCCCTATTCTGACCCCGGCTCCGTTCATTCTGATAACATTCCCTATTCTGCTGAAGCAGGATACTTTGTGGCCAAGATCAGGGCTGTAGACGCAGACTCTGGTTATAATGCGCTGCTTTCTTATCACATCTCTGAACCAAAAGGGACCAATCTATTCAGAATTGGAACCAGCAACGGAGAATTAAGGACTAAGAGACGCATGAGTGACAATGACTTAAAAACTCACCCGTTGGTCATTCTGGTGTCTGATAATGGAGAACCTCCCCTGTCTGCGACTGTGTCTATTGATGTTGTGGTCGTTGAAAGTACAGGAGACATGCAGACAACTTTCAGACAACTGTCTGTAAAGGAGGAGACTTTCTCAGATTTAAATCTGTATCTGCTCATCGCCATTGTGTCAGTAGCAGTGATATTTATACTGAGCCTCGTCATTTTAATAGCTGTGAAATGCCACAGGACAGACGGCAGTTTCAGCAGGTACAGCGCCCCAATGATCACCACGCATCCTGACGGGAGCTGGTCTTACTCCAAATCTACTGAGCAGTATGACGTGTGTTTTAGCTCTGACACCATGAAGAGTGACGTAGTAGTGTTCCCCACCCAGTATCCTCCTGCTGATGGTGATCTGATCAGTATTAATGGAGGAGATACTTTACAAAGGACACGGACTCTTCCCAACACTGAGAAGGTACATTATATGAGAGTATTCCAGTTGACATTTTTTCACTTTGTATAATTGTTCTAACTTAGCTAAACTTTAAGTACAATTTACTGAAATAACAAAAACGTATTTTGCACACAACGAATCGGTTTGTTTTTCTAAGTAGCCTATGTAAGGGTACAGTATTGGTACAGTATAATTCCAAGTCTGAATTATTGGTGATTTTTGTATCTTCCTTTAGTACCATGGACAGCAACATACAGCCGCTTTGATTAGTAACCTGCTCACGCATGTCCCGGTGTTTTCTGGAGTAAATTCAACGTTTTTCGTATAATATATTCTAAAGCGATCCTGTGCAAAATGTAACAAAACAAAAGCAAATGAACAAATGAATCGTAACACCTAATTTTATAATGTTTCGTTTTTGTTTTCTATCGATCATTCCAAATTTGTTATTTTTAGGGAAAGCAATATGATGTATTGGGGAAGAAAGTATTGGTCATGTTTCATTGGCATTTCCTCAGCTTATTAGAGTTTTTTACAATTGCTTAAGCGCGATTTTGAAATCATTACACACAATTCACATATCCACACACACAAGTAACAGTACAACTCAGATCTTTTTCAAAATTTCACTCTTCATTCCAAACTATACACAAATTTATGAAAACCCAATTTTGTCACCCAACTGCCACACACACGGTTCATGTTTGGATCATTTACACACTGCTGTGCCAAAACACTAAACATGTCTACTTTTCTAAGGATATAGTCTGGTTTTTATTTTGTCAAAGACATTCTTAGTTTATGAATATATTTACCAAACTCAACACACACAATGTATAGTACACAATGATGAAATTATTAATTTCATCCATATTGTAAAATCAGTCAATAGGCCTACGTACATGCATTTGGATTGAAGTTTACATTGAAAATCAGAACAGAACAAATATTATATAGAACATAAACACAGCAATAACATTTGTGAAGACGAATTAGAAAACATGAATTCAAAACAAAATCATAAGCATATCTTCGCCTTGCTGTATCTGGCAATATCACTCATCTACATCACAGGCTATGTCTTCTCTCGCAAGACAGCGAGGGAAGAACCTTCTAGAATGGCAAATCATCCTAGCACAGCTAAATCAAATTTGTCTGCCAACTCCAAGGCTTGAATGAGGGGTATTCTGACATAGGGCTGAAGATCGTAAACCTTTCGCGGCCATGCCGAAAAAACTACTCAATATAGGTTTAAGGGAGGGAGAGTATAGTGGTAGGTTTGAAGTGAACACTGTGGATGCTGATTAATCCCGTTTTGGATCAGAGCAGATCGTTGGAAAGATAAATTGTCCAAGCTGACAATGTCATCTGCTCTGTATTTATTTAGACATCTGCTGTGGCGATATTGATTAGTGTTTCTAAAAATGCGTGTATGCTATGTGGGCCGTGTTGTAAGGACCTACGTTGCCCACTATGGAGGGCTCTATTCTGCGGGATTGCAGCACACATTGTGATGTCTCCACCACGTTCGCCCGGGACATTCAAAATAGTTCTGTGACCGATTATGTTTCTCCCTCTTATTCTTGCTTTTGTTAGGTTAAACCCAGCCTCATCTATGAAGTTCAATTAATCCGGGATTGCATCGGCATTCATTTGCAGAACTCTCCCGAAAGAAAGACAACATTGTGTAATTCAATACAGGCCTACCATAAATGTACAAAACAAATTAAAGGGTTATGTCTGCAGTACACAACACTGAAGTAAACATGACTTACCTCCAGCTCTTTATTCCACAGGTATTTTACTATTTCAGAATATCTTTCAAATGGCCCTTGGTAGAGTTGTTTCGTCTGTATGATGTTTTTTTAAGGATTGGCCTCCTTGGTGATCGACAGACTTGATCTGAGATTTTTTAAATGTGGTCCTTATCTTCTTTGTCCCCATCGTCCTCCAGATCTTCCTCTCCCTAGCCCTCTTCCTCCATGGGCTCCCCCTCTCATCCTCCTCTCATTTTCATCTCTCCCTCTCATCCTCCTCTCATTTTCATCTCTCCCTCTTGCTGCAAATTTTCATTCCATTTTTTGTAAGACAGGTCAACTGACCTGTTGCCTTTTCTATTGTGCTTATGGGTGATTGGTGAGTTTAAAATTAAGCACCTAATTTTCTGTGCACCTGGCGGCCATGTTTGATCAATTGGTTTATAGGTGTGGTATTTTGGATGGCAGTGCCTTTTAATTGCAGAACAGTAATATGCATGTTAGATTTCTGTATCGGATGTGGATAAATGTGTTTAGTGTTTTGCAAATCACTGTGTGTGGTGTTTTGCAAAATGTGTGAAGATGAAAATGTGTTTATACTTTTGCAGATCTGGACTGAGGTTTTGCTCCTTACTGTCAGGTTTCACTAACTTTGTGCTGTTTTGTAATTTTAGTGGGTAAACAATTGTAAAAAATCTGGAGTGCAGAAAGAACGCCTGGTGTCGATGTAGACCGTGATTTTTTTCAGATTATTGTTGATTGTGGACCCTCCCTTCTCCCATCATTTGCGGAAGGTTCAGATCAGTGAATTAGATAAAATTGGACGCAATCGAGCTCCGCCTGTAAAAACAAGCAGCCGTTATATACTAAAAGAAATATTCATAAACGTCTTGTTGCTGGGTTTCGTGTCTATCAAAAACTACGCACAGATATGTGGCTAGCAATGGGTTTGTTCGTGCATTGCAGATGCTGTCGGATTCTGGTTCTGCTACTCCTTTGTTTTGGGAATATATGTTACGGTCAGATTATCTATTCTGTCTCCGAGGAGTTAAATAAGGGAACCGTTATTGGGAATATGGCCAAGGATCTCAATCTCAATGTTCAGGAACTGGAGACACGTATGCTTCAAATTGTATCAGGATCCAACATAAAGTATTTTGATGTAAACCCGGAAACGGGTGTTTTCTTCGTTAATCAGAGAATCGATCGCGATGACATTTGTGCGACAAATGTGAAGTGTTCTTTGAGTGTGCAGGCGGTTGCACACAATCCTCTAAATGTATTTCGTATTGAAGTCGAGATATTAGACACAAATGATAACGCACCTTGCTTCTTGGAAAACTCACTGGTTTTAAATATTTCGGAAAATGCTGCTGCAGGAGAGCGATTTCTTCTGCCAGTGGCAGAGGATGCGGATGTGGGAATTAATGCTGTAAAAACATACAAGCTAAATCCTAATGAACACTTCTCTCTGGATGTACAGAGCGGAGGCGAACGGAAGGTATCTGCTGAGTTAGTGTTACAGAAAGCTTTAGACCGAGAGAAACAGTCTGTGATAAAAATGGTACTGACTGCTGTTGATGGTGGAAAACCACCACGATCTGGAACTTTACAGATCATTGTACATGTAATGGATATAAATGACAACAATCCCATTTTCAGTAAATCTCTTTACATTGTCAAAGTTCCCGAGAACATTCCGATTGGAACAAAAGTACTAACTCTCACTGCATCAGATGTGGACGAGGGTATCAATAGTGACATCCTTTACTCTTTTGTTGGAAACAGCAATGCAAAAGAGTACAATATATTTGCGATTGATTCAAATAAAGGTGAAATATCAGTAAAAGGTATTGTAGATTTTGAAGAAAACGTTGGGATTGAGTTGCGAGTCCAGGCTGCAGACCAAGGTCTACCTCCGAAAACAACTCATTGTAAAGTGTTGGTGGAAGTACTCGATATAAATGACAATGCTCCAGAGATATTACTAACAACACTAATGAACACAATAAAAGAGGATGCCAAGTCTGGCGATGCTATTGCTTTAGTAATGCTCTCCGATAAAGATGGGGGCAAAAATGGAATAACGAATTGTCACATAAATTCTACTGTTCCTTTTAAATTACAGTTGTCATATAAAAACCACTATTCTTTAGTTGTAGACGGGGCTCTTGACAGAGAGAAATATTCTCAGTACAATATAACAATTATTGCTACGGACGAGGGAACACCACCTCTCTCCAGCACCAGTGTTTTAACTGTGCACATTTCTGATGTGAATGACAACTCGCCCCATTTCACAGAGTCTGTTATTACTGTATACTTAACAGAGAATAGTCCAGTGGGAGGTAGAATAGTTACTGTGAGTGCGTATGACTCGGATGGAATAGAAAATTCACATGTATCATATTCTATATTTAAAGGTAATATTGAGAATATATCACCCTCCAATCTAGTCAACATCAACTCTGTGACTGGTGATATTTTTAGTTTACAGTCATTTAACTATGAATAAGAAAAAAGGTTCAAATTCCAAGTTCAGGCCACAGACTCTGGTGTTCCTCCACTAAGCAGCAACGTGACTGTCAACGTTTTTATCCTGGATGAGAATGACAACAGTCCTGTGATTCTGCCGCCCTATTCTGACCCCGGCTCCGTTCATTCTGAGAACATTCCCTATTCTGCTGAAGCGGGATACTTTGTGGCCAAGATCAGGGCTGTAGACGCAGACTCTGGTTATAATGCGCTGCTTTCATATCACATCTCTGAACCAAAAGGGACCAATCTATTCAGAATTGGAACCAGCAACGGAGAATTAAGGACTAAGAGACGCATGAGTGACAATGACTTAAAAACTCACCCGTTGGTCATTCTGGTGTCTGATAATGGAGAACCTTCTCTGTCTGCGACTGTGTCTATTGATGTTGTGGTCGTTGAAAGTACAGGAGACATGCAGACAACTTTCAGACAACTGCCTGTAAAGGAGGAGACTTTCTCAGATTTAAATCTGTATCTGCTCATCGCCATTGTGTCAGTAGCAGTGATATTTATACTGAGCCTCATCAGTTTAATAGCTGTGAAATGCCACAGGACAGACGGCAGTTTCAGCAGGTACAGCGCCCCAATGATCACCACGCATCCTAACGGGAGTTGGTCTTACTCCAAGTCTACTGAGCAGTATGACGTGTGTTTTAGCTCTGACACCATGAAGAGTGACGTAGTAGTTTTCCCCACCCAGTATCCACCTGCTGATGGTGATCTGATCAGTATTAATGGAGGAGATTCTTTACAAAGGACACACACTTTGCCAAACAATGAGAAGGTATGCAGTTATTTTTTAAACTTATTGGCCTAACTCTATTACAGTCATGGTAGTTAGGGAATACCAGGGTTGGGTAACTTATTGGTTAGGATCAGGGGTGTAGCACAAGATCCTGGGCCCTATGTATAGGCAGTCCTGATGGGCCCCCATGTTCCTCAACCCCATATATTCCAGACTTTACAAGGACCCTCTCTCCCCTTGGGCCCTGGTAATCAGTATTAGTTTTACCCCCAGTCCGACACCCCTGGTTAGGATCTCCCCTCGCCTGCCAGTCTAGGTCTGAATTGGGCACCAACTGAAGGGAAAGACCAAAATCCAGCATACACTAGGCCCTCCATGTATCCATTTTGACAACTGAGATTTAAACCAGTTACTATGTTTTTCATATCATCAGTATTTTATTAAATGTTTGTTTCTTTTAGTGAAGAAGTAATCTTGTTGGCTAATCTCATCCCTTAGGGAATCACATTTTTAACAATGTGATAACAAGCCCTCCATTCAGTATGATAACTAGCCTCATCTGAACTCTTGACCTAGTGTAGTGGGAAATTAATGTTTATAAGATCCAAATATTGACTCCTTCAACAGCTGGTTTCTCATCCCTCCTGGGATGAATTAAGATTCACGGAAAGGGGGAAACCCCAATGTATGTCACACATTTTAACCTGTACCTATGTGATTTTGGTTGTGATCCACCCATAAAGGGAGTTTGGTAGTATTACTTGTAAAGGTTCTGTTGTCTCCACGGGGTTCTAGGAGAACACAAATGATTGTTCCCCCTCTGGAAGATATTCAAATCCAGTCCTTGTTTTCTCCTATCCCAGCCAGTGAATTGAGCTCTATTTCGTATTGCAGCGGGAGTTTGTGGGCTGTCCCTCTCGAAGGGAAATATAAGTCTTTGTTTAAGGTTAAACTGATGAGATTTCTGTAACGACTCTCCTGGCGACACGTCCGAGTGTGCCATAGCAAATGTGTTGGATAAATGTTGTATTAGATAGACTGTACCGCATAAGACATGCTTAGATCTTAGATCATATTTAGAAGTGTAA
>JACXGM010039027.1:0-10682 GCA_016801145.1 Umbra pygmaea
AAAAACAAATTTACTGTGAAATACCATTGAAACATAACTATAGATCACCCAAACACAAGCAACCGATAGTTTCACTGTGTCAGTGTTCGTACAATCATTAAATATTGTAGAACAAAATAGGTGATACAGGTTTCATTATGGTACTACATGTACAGTAAACACATATCTGTGTACTGCAGTGGTAAAGAGAATACAGACATAGTAGAATCAATGAACAAAGTGTGTAATATATTGATGCAAAACACTACAGTACAATCACAACAGAGGTTTATTTGGATCAAAGCAAAAAATAATTAGCTATGAAATAGAAAAGAAAAGACAGTACTGTAAAACTTGAAATGCAGTGTTCCTCAACTTGCTTGCTTGTACTGTAAGAAACAAAACAGGAGTGATTACTGTACTTCTACATTGCCATCAACTCTGTCTTGTGGATTTGGCCACAGGTTCTCATCTACATCACAATGGATGTTTTCATTAGCCAAACATCTTGGAAAAGTCCTTCGGTCATGGCGAATCCAAGCCTGACACTGGTCTGCTGTGATGTCATTGCAGGCGTCATCCATAGCCTGGAGAAGAGTGACTTGTTCATGAGGGTGCCTATCATGAACCTTCCATCTCCATGCTGAGAAAAATTCCTCAATCGGGTTAAGGAAGGGAGAGTAGGGAGAGTATTATAATCTCATTCCACAATGTGCACTCAATCATCAGTAACGAGTTGGCAGAATTGGACAAGAAATTACAAGGGCCTGCATATATACAGTGCAGTACTGTCAATACTGTAAATAGTCTGAAAAGGTGGTACAGTATTTTAGGACCATAGAGACAGTATCTGGTTACTGTAAGCATTCCAGTATGATACTAAAACATTAGGCTACATCCATGGATATTGTAGTCTAATTGGTTCATGTTACTGTAAGCATTACAGTATGATACTGTAAATCATTAGGCTACATCCTTGGATATTGTAGTCTAATTGGTTCATGCTCCACGCTAACTGGTGACAATGAATCTCATTATCTTGAAACTTTCATTATTTACTGTCAACATGGAAGATTGTTTGTCTGTTTCCATACAACTATGCATTAAGAGTACTGCAACAGTTACTTATCATTTTGAGCAGTTGTATCAGTGGATAGTTAAATCATCGTAAGGAAATTAATAGAGACTGATTTGAAATGTAATGTGTGACTTACCTTTTGAAATAGTAGTACATTGATGTTAAGTTGTACCATATTGAACAGGTGATTTTTGTTGAATGAACAGATGATCTAAGTTTTATGTGTATTGTATCCAAGCAATTGAGTAAAGGGTTAGAGTTTTGAAAAATGTGCATTTTGATCATTGGTTGTGAGTTTTGTGTCTAGAGTTGTGAAAAATGACATCAAGGTTCTGAAAATAGTAGCAAAGTGATTGTAAAAAACAGTAATGATATTATGGATGGTACTCAGGGTTCAAAATTAAATTTTTCATCCACCAGCCAAACTACTAGTAAATGTTCAAATTTTACCAGCCACTCAGTAGATTACTATTGTTTTTTTGGCTGGTGAGTGAAGCTAATCTACCAGCCACCTGCATATTTTACCAGCGTTTGGCTGGTAAATGGTACTAATTTTGAACCCTGATGGTGATATATTTAGTCAAACGATACTAATTGTATTAGAATTGACCTTTTATTTCGGTTCCATTTTTCAGTACCTGATGCTGAATGAAACAACACACTGCCATGACGAGGCCAACATGTCCGCATCTCCACATGATCTTGATGTCACTCACTAAAATACACCATCTTACTTGTCATCAGATGATTCAAGGGATAGCTCATAATCTCAGCTCGTTACCTGTATAAGAGGCACCTGGGAGGCAGAAATCTTGTGATTGAGCGGGGATCAAATACTTATTTTACCCATTGTAATGCAAATCAGATAATAAATTGTTTGAAAGGCGTTTTTCTGGACTTTCTCGTTATTCTTTCTCTCACTGTTCAAATAAATCTACCATTAAAATTACAGACTGATCATTTCTTTGTCAGTGGGTAAATGTACAAAATCAGCAGGGGATCAAATTGTTTTCTTTCACTGTAGTGTAGGATGCTATCTTGAGTCCAGTACTCCAGGCCAGGTTGCAATGATTTAACATTTGCCGGCAGGAAACTTGAAGAGTGAAGGTTGTGTAGCCAAATCTTGAGTGCTTTTTCAATCAAAAACAGCTCTTTGTTCATCTCAGGAACTGGCATCAATTAAGTCTGCTGCGGAGGTGAGGGTGTTTAGACAACACACACAATAATAATCCAGCCCTTACAGTTTTTCCTGATTGCTAAAACACTAAAGGTGAATGCTCAGACCAAAGCGTCAAAACCGTAACGTTTGCATGCATTTGGTACACTCAGGCACCAAATGAATAAACACAATGTCGGCATGGCACCGTAAACAATTCTGTAACACACGGTGCAAAACACTACACACATTGTGCATGGGTTGCACACATTGGCCAATGATGAAACACTCTGCAGTGCAGTCGGCACGTCCATTCGACCAATAAGTCGTTATACAAATAATTCCGGTATGAGCACCTGTCGTGAAACAATCGCAAATATGGAGGCTGAATGACCAAAGGGAAGAAGAAGATGAGGAAGAGACGGGAAGAAGGAGAGGAGAACAAGGAAGAGACGGGGGAAGAGGGAGAGGAGATAGAGGACGAGACTGGTAAAAAACAGACATCGGGACTGAAACATCATCGGGCAAAGGGCCATCGAGAACGTCGCCGGGCAGTGCTGGGCCAACATCACCATGTGTGCCGCCATTAGTGGTCAGGGGGTCCTCCATCACCTTGCCACCCTGGGTCCCTATACAACACTGTACACATACTGACATTTCTGCATGCACTACATGCCACGGTCACATCACATAGGACAGACCAGGGCAGCCCCTGTTCGTTGTCATCTGGGATAATGTCAGTTTCCACCGGGCTGCTCTGGTCTGGGACTGATTCGCCAACTACAACCATTTCACGGTGCTGAACCTGCCCCCTTATTGCCCGTTCCTCAACCCGATCAAGGAATTATTTTCGGCATGGCAGTGGAAGGTCTTCGACCGCGTACCAAATGCAGGTGTGCCGCTCCTGCGAGCAATGGAGGAGGCATGCTGAGACATCGAGGTGGGGTCGATCCACCGGTGGATACGCCACGCTCTGCAATATTTTCCCCATTGCCTGGCGAGGGAGAACATCGCCTGTGATGGGGACGAGGTGATGTGGCCCGACTTTAATCGACGACTTAATTTCTGACTTGTAATGGAAGTTGTTGTGCTACCTGTATAGAATGTATCACTGAGGCTTGGTTGCGGGAATAAAATCGGTTAAAAACTACAAATGACAGATGTGTCTCGTGTAAAGTTGACCAGTGTTTTGTGTCTGTTTGACTGTTTATTGTTCATGTGCATGTGTGTTCCCTATCGATCTGAATAGGATCTTTTGAAGTCAGAGTGTTAAGTTTTGATTGCAGAATGGCAGTTTTGACATGGCAGTTAGATGTTAATCTCCAAGTGTTGTGTAAAGAATTCTTGTGTGTTGAGTTTTGACACAATGGGCTAAATTTAGCATTTTGTGTGTTAGCAATTGGGAAAAAACTGGCAGAAAGATTAGTATGTAACCCTCGACTGTAGATCCAAACACATTTTGTGTAAAAACACTAAAACACTAAAACGTTGATTACACACGCCTTACTTAGGCCCACATTCTTCTCCCAAGCGTCGGAGCACGCTTGTGCGCGCTAACGTAATCACTGCTCTCTTTTTATCCATAATTGAAGAAACAGAAAAAGGATGACAAAAAGAAAACTGGGATGAGAGATGGAAAAGACAACTCCCGTCGTGGCCTGCTTGGAAGAAGAAAAAAAATCTGGGAGCTCGGGTTGCTCAGAGGTATTCCCATTAAATAATTGAGACGTGTTCGGGCACTGAGGCGAATCGCCCTTTCACTCGAATCCAGTCCTCCACACGTCCTCCCCCACTTCTTAAAAAATACTGCATAGGTCCCACAGTGGGGAGCCTTAGCCAAAACCAACAAGTCAATGACCCCCCCCCCTCTCAACAATAGAATCACTCACACAACCGTGGACACACATACACACAATACACCCAGGGTCTAGCGTCGCCTTATGAAATATGAACGAGACCCCTGAAGGCAGAGCGGTTAAAATATTAACACCATTGACAAGTCTTATATGTCACATCTCATTTGTGTGTATGTGTGTGTGTGTGTGTGTGTGTGTGCGTGTCTGTGTGTGTGTGCGTGTGTGTGTGTGCGTGTGTGTGTTTATGTGCATGTGTGTGAATCATGCACATCCTGCATCAGTCTCCACATGAGCAGAGAGGCATGTGAGAGGCATGTCAACAGGAAGCAAAGAAGACGCATCATCACACCAGGGTCCTGCCTAGCGTAATCACCTGGTGGAGAACGGCTTCCCATTTAAGATGACCTGGGCTTTTGAGGAAGGTCTGGAGAGCAGATGGAAACCGGTTTCCAAAGGCACCAACTGACAATGAAACCTGTTTAAAAGTATTATTTCACTAGTTATCATTTCAATTCCAGATGAAAAACAACAGAAATAGCATTTGTATTTGAATATACTAACTGAGAAAAGATCTGTGAAGGAGGTATTTTGCATTTAATGCTTCATGAAGTCAATATACTAAATATCGGGAAAGGTTTGTTTCCACCAGACTTTACAACCAATTGGCTGGGAAGTAGTATGCTATATTAAGTGTATTAAGTGTTTTCGTTATTGTTAGGGTAGAATAATGTCAATAGCACATTCATTTTAGGAAAAGCTATATTGCTTTATAGAAGTTGGCAACATATTTCAACTCACCTGAAATTATCATGACTGAGACAGACCATATTGGCACAAAAACTTGATATGGAGTATTTTAGTAATACTGTAGTTGTAAAATATCCTATTATGATCTCCTGCACAATGATAATGTTAATAGAGTTCTCAAATGAGTTATTCTGACAATGGTAGTAGGGTTCTCATATGGGGTGTATGAACCTTAGTAGTACATTTTGACAATAATAGTTCTGATATAGTGCACTGATAATAGCTATAGATAGAATCATTAAACACCTGTTTCCTTCTTTTAACGAAAGACACATACAATACTTTTCTTCAATTTCTCACCATTTGACAGCAATCTCAAAACCGATTACAATTCACTTTCTCATTTTCAGCTGTTCAGCGCATCATGTCATACTGTAGGTCCACTCAAACATAAAGGAACTTTTCCCTGGTTTTGGTATCTAATTTTAGATGGTTTATAATAGTGGAACCAGTCTATGGGTCAGTTTTCTTTCACCACTATATTTTGAAGTTCTTTGACCCCCGAAAACACAAAAAGCTGTATTGTTTTACCCCTAATTGTTAACAAACTTCCAGATGAATATAGAGTGTTTGTTTTTATAATTTACCTTTTGCCACACCATGAATGGTTAGAAATTACACATTATGTTTTGAAATCAGCTTCCTCAATTTTATGAACATTAAATATTGCTGTATCAGTCCAAATTCTCATCTTAGCACCACTATAGTATGCCATATATATTGTTTTATTATTCCATATGTTAGTAAAGGTTTTTCTAAAAAAGAAAATCTATAAATAACCTGAAACCCGGACTAATTTTAAAAATATATTATTAGGATATTTGGGCCATTACTTCCACAGACGTTTTTGCCCATGATAAAGTTTGCAGGAGTTTGAAATTGCTGTTTAAAGATAACTGAAACATTGATTACAGTTTCTCTTCACCAATGAACTAATTTCAGTTTAAGAAGCTATCTAACATCAAATAAAAAAACGAAATCTTTTAGTTTCATTTTTCATACGGTATGTCACATTGCAACGCACTCACACACACATACACACACACCCATGGTCCTGCTGCGTGAAACTGATTGGTTTTCACATTTTGCTGTGCAGTTACAGTTTTCCATTTCAGCTTGAGCAGATGCATTTAAAAAGCCTTCCAAATCGAAGCATGTGTCTGTTTCTGATGGAGCATAGATGGCTGCTCGCTACAGATGTCTCATGTCTGGAGTATTCATGTTTCTGCTGATGCAACCGTAGTGTGCCTGTGTGCGTGCGTGTGCGTGCGTGTGTGTGTGTGTGTGTGTGTGTGTGTGTGTGTGTGTGTGTGTGTGTGTGTGTGTGTGCGTGCGTGCGTGCGTGCGTGCGTGCGTGCGTGTGTGTGTGGTTCCTACACAATCATGCTGAAACAGCTCTGAGTAGCTTACATGCGTACCTTCCTAAAGGTCAAGAATTAGATCAGCTAGTCAGTGTTTGTTGTCTAAATGGCTCCATATACCCTATATTGCATTAATGTCTACTTCCTAAATGGCACCCTTTTCCATTTAATAGTGCACTACTTCTAACCAAGGCCCATGCCCTGTCCAGGTTCTAATAAACACTACCATAAGAGAAGTGCACCATTTTGGATGCACACATATTGGACACTGACTATTTCAGCGGATCCATTATTTTTCCATCTTAAAAAATGATTGGTTAGATATGAGGGAAAAAATGATCTATTTCTTGGCCCTGGGGCGCTCATAACATGTCCTGCCCTCATTTCTGCAGCACACGATTCAACAAGACCACTTGAAGAAGACTTGATTAGTTTTAACGGGTGTGTTTCAGGACAAAGAGTGAATAGTCCCTGGACTAACACTGGGAAACCCTTAGCCATAGTTTTGTAAATCCATGCATATTACAGTGTCTTACTTTGTGAAATCTAATTTGTGGATTTGACTTTCCTATATTTGAGTAATTTAGCAGAACCTGTTATACCAAAGCAGCATTTAGGAGAATTTGGATTTAAAAGCCTTGCTCACGGACAAAAGAGTTTACCTTGCCAGCTTTGGATTCGATCTAGCAACCTTACGGTTTCTTCGTAGAGATTCTAACAAATATGCCTCCTGATATTGGCTTTTCACATCAAAACCCAACAGGATAAAATCAGGACATGAGTCCTTTCTTATTATTATGGCACTATTTGCATAATCAGGATGTCATCTATCTAACCTAAATAGACCACAATGTGAGAAGGAAAGACCCATATAGTTGGTGAGTGTAATCATCCCGTACATGATCTGACTAAAAGCTTCCGTGTTGGATGAGCAGTGTGAAAAGATTAATCTGGCTCTGCGACATGTGGTTGGATTAACCGTGTGAGCGCCCTTCACCATCCTGCATCTGTCGAGGTGGGATTGTGGAGCTGCCGACGTACCGTGGCACGTTAGTGGGAGAAATTGGACAAGAACAAATGGGATGGGAGAAAATTATGATATGTATTGCTTTCAATGTCCCTTTGAACGTGTCTGCGTGGTTTACAAGAATCTTTGAGGGAAACAGAAGACATACATGTTTCTGAGATACCTACCTTTCACATAATAGCTACAAACATTCAAATGCTAGCACAATTTATTTAATACTAAAATTGAAATCAATCTGTTTGTGCTGAATAGTTCTCACGTTACTTGCATAACCTCAGTTCTGTACAACATCAAACATTAGTTTATTTATTAGTGTATAAGAGTGGTGTAGATATTCCAAAGCAGCCCACAAGATGCATTGAAAATGATTTATTGTTGGACAATGTGGACACTTTCTATACAGTACATCACCTGTAACAGATGAACAATTGTTGGATAAAATCTTTGGATGTGTCCAAAATGTTCCCTGTTCAGTAGATATTTCACTTCTTTCGATCAGAACGCTATGGACCAGTATTAGAAGTATTGCTCAATGAAGGATTGGTTGTCAAACATCATAGCACTGCCACACTTCCCCTGACATCCACCGGGGGCAGCGTTTATATTAAAGTGGAACAATTTTAAAATTCTGTAATTTGTCTAGGATCCTAAATTGCCTGAAATATTTTTTACATAATCAGACTACGTATATATAATTGATAGAATGATGATATGTTATGTTTATAAACTATTGAAGTATGAATTTTCAAGAAGACTGCACTTTTTGTCCTCTTGAATGTGTCCTCTCACCAGTATGCAGGACCAAGTCTGCCAAAATAAGAAATAAATAAATGCTAAAAAAATAAATAGAATACGATTAAATGCACAAAAAATACAGTAAATGAATATATGTAGGCAGTAATTAAATTATACAATTAGCCATGTATATATTTCTTTTACAGTTTTCCCGATTGCTAAAACACAAAAAGTGAAAGCTCATAACAAAGTGTCAAAACCGTAACGTTTGCCTGCATTTGGTACACTCAGGCACCAAATGAATAAACACAATGTCGGCATGGCACCGTAAACAATTCAGTAACACACGGTGCAAAACACTACACACATCGTGCATGTGTTACACACATTGGCCAATGATGAAACACTCTGCAGTCAGCACGTCCATTCAATAGTTAAAACACACACGACATTAGCAACACTCTCGCACACATCGTAAAACACTTAACCTGTAACTGAACACCAATCAGTCACTATATATAATTCAGGTATGAGCATCTGTCGTGAGACAATCGTGAATATGGAGGCTGAAGGACCAAAGGGGAAGGAGAAGATGAGGAAGAGACGACAAGAGGGAGAGGAGAACGAGGAAGAGACAGGGAGGGAAGAGGGAGAGGAGATAGAGGAAGAGACTCTGGTAAAAACCAGACATCAGGACTGAAATATCATCGGCCAAAGGGCCATCGAGAATGTTGCCGGGCTGTGCGGGGGCAACATCACCATGTGTGCAGCCATTAGTGGTCAGGGGGTCCTCCATCACCATGCCACCCTGGGTCCCTACAACACTGCACACATACTGACATTTCTGCATGCACTACATGCCGCGGTCACATAGGACTGACCAGGGCAGCCCCTGTTCGTTGTTATCTGGGATAATGTCAGATTCCACCGGGCTTCCACCAGTTCGCCAACCACAACCAATTCACAGTGCTGTACCTGCCCCCTTATTCCCTGTTCCTTAACCCAATTGAGGAATTCTTTTCAGCATGACGGTGGAAGGTCTATGACCGCCTACCACATGCACGGAGACATCGAGTTGGGGCGATGTCTCTGCCAAGCCCGGCGATATTTTCCCTGTTGCCTTGCAGGGGAGAACATCGCCTGTGATGTGGACGAGGTGAAGTGGCCCGACCCCATTCGAAGGCGTGATCCCTGAGTTCTAATGGGAATTGTGTACAATGTATAACTGAGGCTTGGTTGCGGGAATAAAAATCGTTTAAAAACTACAAATGGAAGAAGAGTCTTGAGTAAAGTTGACCAGTGTGTTGTGTCTGTTTGACTGTTCATTGTTCAGGTGCATGTGTGTTCCTTATCGATCGATCTGAAGAGGGCCTTTTGAAGTCAGAGTGTTAGGTTTTGATTGCAGAATGGCAGTTTTGACCTGGCAGTTAGATGTTAATCTCCAAGTGTTGTGTAAAGAATTATTGTGTGTTGAGTTTTGACACAATGAGCCAAATGTTGCATTTTGTGTGTTAGCAATTGGAAAAAACTGTAATTACCTTCTTTATTTATTCACATTTGTAATAATTGCCATATTTATTTATTGTCCGTTATAATCTTCAACTTTGTTTATTAATTATACATTTTTTTAATGTATGTATTTATGTGTAAATTATAATATTTTTGTCTGTTTTATTCTTCCTTTGTATTATTTTATCCTATTTATTTCTTCAAAGCTATTAATTTCTGCCTGTCCTTTTTACATTTCTGTCTGCATTTCTGCCTCATTATGCAAAATGAGGAGGGGCTGTGTCTTAAGGGGTCAACTTCTGCCCATTGGTTGGTTAGCATTATAGTGCATTTATCAGGGGCGCTGACTGGAGAACCTAACCTGCATGTTTTCTTTTTAACGGTGGGGGAAACCGCACAGACATGGGGAGAGCATGCAAACTACTCACAGAAAGGCCCGGAACAACATTCTTGCTGTGAGGCCACAGTGCTATCCACTAGTCCACCATGCTTTAGGAACATAGACAAATGATAGAATATTGTCATTGTTCACCTTTAAGGTTTTGCACTGTGTTGATATTGTCTTATTAGCCAATAGTGGTGTCCTTGTCTGACCCAGAGCTGATATCACCATGATCCTCTTCCACTTTTCACGTTCTCCCTCTCTCCTTTTCTCTGTTTCTCTCCAGATACTAAACATCGCTGATCAAACAAGTGTTGCAACTGAAGGAGTGATTCCAGGTATGGACTACACACACATTTGTTTCATACAGAAAAGTCAGTCCTGTGAAAAATGTTGTGAGGACGAATGTTGTTCCAGTATTTTTGTGGGCACTTCTCAGGTCCCCCCATGTACACAGATACAGATCATACAGCCTGGTAACCATGGGATTGTCCTCTTGGCACGCCATGGCCAACATTAACCTTCTATTTGCCATGAATAATGGACGACACGCACACACAGACACACACACACACGGTCACACGGGGGTGGACCCCCAGCTGAAACATAAACACAGAGAACACCAAAATGCCAGAGTTTAATAATTCACTCAACGCCAGGGTGGAATGACATGATGTTGTTCTATGGACAAATGAGAGAAAGAGGAGTGGAGGAATAGAGGGTGAAGGGGTGTGGTCAGAGGGTGAAAGGGTGTGGTTAGAGTGGAGGGGTGTGGTCAGAGGGTGAAAGGGT
>JACXGM010039028.1:0-10683 GCA_016801145.1 Umbra pygmaea
CTTTATTATAGTGGCTTAGAGCCATGGTGGTTGTTCTGGCTGGCGGCTTTATTATAGTGGCTTAGAGCCATGGTGGTTGTTCTGGCTGGCGGCTTTATTATAGTGGCTTAGAGCCATGGTGGTTGTTCTGGCTGGCGGCTTTATTATAGTGGCTTAGAGCCATGGTGGTTGGTTCTGGCTGGCAGCTTTATTATAGTGGCTTAGAGCCATGGTGGTTGCTGGGAGTTTGAGTTTTCCTAAGTGATTTTCGTTCCTCCGCAGCTAAAAAGATCATGGGTTTGGTGAGTGGGAAATCTCCAGAGGCGCCACTGGGCTCATCCATGAGCTCCAGACCGAAGAAGCCCAAGAGGACGCTGTACAGACCAGACATCTCGTCTCCCATGGACTTCCCTTCACACACGGTGAGAACGTGCTGTCACTTCAAACAGGATGTACACCCAGCAGATATTTAGATAGAGGGGGTCACCTGAGCTCCAACACAGGTCAGCACAAATTTGTACAATGCTACTTGGGAACATGTAGTGCATAAGTAGGACTAACATACTTTGCCACGTCGCTCTCCAGCGACACATTGTGTGCAGATCAGGTGCCTGTGAGTTAAATCACTAAAGTGTATGCTAGTTCGTGAGGGTAATCTTCTCGTGCATGATCTGACTGAAGGCGTTTGTGTCGGAGGAGCAGTGTGATTAGAATCGGCCGGCTCGATGACATGTGGTTGGAGGAAGCATGTGAGCGCCCTTCTTCCTCCCCACCTGTTGAGGAGTTTCCTAAAAGGGGAATTGGACACGACTTGCTGGGAGGAACGTGGTCGACTAGTGTGTACATATGTCATCTGCTTCATTCAGTAGAAGATGTGTATTACCACGTTATAGCCATGTTTCTATTTTCTTGGTGGTCTGACCTACAGTAATTCTCTGAAGGGGAATAGTCTGCCTGTCGCTCTGGAAAAAAGCATTTGCTTATTGACCAAACTTAGTTTATGAACAGCAAGGCTTTATTGCACTCTGATGGGGTATGGCAGTAAACCCAAGCTGGTGAGGCAGTTCCAAATTATTCTTGAAAATCATTGCATACATTTAATAAGTTCAGAATTCCCTGCAGATTGTCAGTTGTACCTGCAATGGTTTTGTAGAAATAAACGTTTTTTTTCTGGCATGTTATGAATCAAAAAGTGTGGTGAGTAATGCAGTGGTTGTCATTAATTTTGTGTTGACATTCAGTCTTTTGAATTGAAATGTAGAGCTTCAGAATAGCGTTATTTGGTTTCGTTTAACAAGGCTGAATTTGCCTGCATCATTATGTGCGCTGATATCCTAGTCTCGTTTGTGGGTCTAATTCCCCTAGTAGCTGAACTGAACTCCAAAACACATTAGCTAGATTGAAAAGTCTAAATATAAGACCCACTGATAGTAGCTGTATAAATCTGGGCCAACACAGCGCTTTTGGAACGGGTGGCTTCATTTGTTGATTTATGCATCAGCAGGACGTTTGATCAAAGCACTTTTCTGATCCAGGGAGTGAGGAACCATAAGGAGGTCAGCTCTGCTGTGTGCGTAGGGATTTTCAGTCCTTAAAGATTGGGATGGTGCGTGTCCTGTAAAATGGATGTGTTTATTATCTTCAGCTTGACTCTTTCCACCACAGATGATCACTCCAGACGAGAAGGAGAGTGACCATCTGATTATCAAGAGAAAGCTACGGACTAGGACGGCCAAATGATCTCAGTCTGACGGTTGTGAAGTCCAAAATGGTACCGGTATGGTGCAAGGAATTATCCGCTCTGAATAATCTGTTTTGCTGGTTTAATGAAGGATACTATTAGTATATACATGTGTACTTCAGTAATGTTGTTTCTGTTTCCAGAAATCTTGTTTTTCTTAAATCTCTTGCACTTTTAGCTAATATCTTACACACAGTATATTATACATTTTTCTAATTTAATTTCTGTATTTGATGTTGCACATATACTCTTTTTTTTGGATTGGATTGTACAATATGATTTAAAAGCATCATTTTTGGGGACCAAGTAGTATTATTATTATTATTGTTATTATTATTATTATTATTATTGTTATTATTAATCTTTGAAAACAACCTGGTAATGCACCAGTCTGAGGACAACACACTACTTTACTGTTATCGTTTCAACAATGTTCACACAGAAAAAACTTTTGTTTGTTTTTGTGGAACTGAATGGATGTGTTTCTATGGACACTACCTTGTGTTATTTTTGTCTCAGAGGTGTTGCTAGTACATGGCTCAATGTGAATACACAAGACATTCCAAATGCTCTTTTATTTTTTTCCAGCAAATAATTTACTAGATTATCATAGATGTGAAAGGAATGTGTTCCCTTCTTAACCCACAGTGTACGTGGTTAGTCTAACCTTAGCCTTTTGTATTTCTTCAAAACACTGTACTGCTGCCACATTCCATTAATGGTTCAGTAAAATACTATAAACTTGTTCACCCATCCGTTGTTTACGTTTCTTTCTGTACTGAAATCCAACTTTCTGTTTCGCTGAATTGCTCATTTAGACTAGCGAAAACTATTCCATTAAGAGCGTGATGGTCCATTCCTTTGCTCCAAAAAGAATATCAGCTCAGCAGACAATGATGGGTGACCTTTAAATATCTGAATTGACAAATTATTAAATGACTAATCAGGGGAAAACAATGTAATTCATGAAATGGGCTGTCACACATCCAGACAGCTGGCAGTATTTTGTTCTGTTTACCACGACACAGCAGTTAACTCGTTCTGCCAACTGCGTTCTAATCTGGGAGTTAAGTCCTCAACAATTGAAAGCCCCCAAAATATTTATCCAGAACATAAAACAAGCAATTATTTCACTACTAGATTTTTCTTTATCTGAATAATAAAAAAATGAATATTTTTCCCATTAAACAAGAGTTCATGTCATGTACTGGAACTGGGTTTCCTGTAAAATAAGGGATGGACAGAACCGATCGGCCATATATGTTTACTACGGAAGTTGTGTAGGGCCCAGCAGATTATGCAAGGCCCCGCCTTTTCCTAATGTCAAAGCGGATGACAATAAATGATTGGAAGTTCCACTTTACTTACTGACTCAAAGTCGTTGAGTCGTTCAGAAGAACGAATCTTCTGAGTCATTTGGTTCATTTGACTGGCTAATCCAGAGTCAGTACAAAGAGTTGTTTAAAATGAACAAGTATTTCACAAACTGCACATAACTCGTGTCAATGTTCACAACTTCAATGACAGAATGAAGCGATATCATCTTTCTGGTCATGAAAAGAGGAAAAAAACACCATGAGTGAATTGAGCAAGCAGCAATCAGGTAGATTTGTGTTCTCTCCTCTGCATGTTTGAAATCAGCAAATAACGTTGAGTTATTCAACAGTAATGTTACATTCATGTGCTAACTTGGAACGCCATTGCTTTTTTCTTTTAGTCTGTCTTGCTTGGAATGCCATTGCTTCTTTCTCTAGTCTGTCTGTCTTGCTCAACTAGCTAGCTGGGCAGTGCATCTCTTGGTCTGCCTGTGTCTTGCTTGCTTGCCAGCCTTTGTGCAAAACAAACGTATTATATTTGCTAATGTAACAGCGTTTACGAACTGCAGCTTGGAAAAGAGAACTGTGTCGTGCGTGTGGCTGTGTGGCAATGGCAAATGGTTTACGTGGCTCATGGGCAGTGTTCGGGAAAGTTACTTTTACATTTACTTTTTAGTTACTTGTTGAGTTCACACATTTTGGGAAGTCCCTAATTAAGACAGAATGATCAAGTAAATGGAGTTCATATCTTAACAGTGACCTATAAAACAAGTAGAAAGAGTACATAAAATATTAATCATGGTCACCAGTAAGATATGAACTCCATTTACCTGATAATTTTGTCTTAATTAGGGACTTCCCAAAATGTGTGAACTCAACAAGTAACTAAAAAATAACAGTAAAAGTAACTTTCCCCAACACTGGTCATGGGTCAGGTAGTAGGGTCCATTAGTAGAACTTTGCTTAAGGCCCCAGGGAGGTCAGGACCGGCTCTGGACATGGATAAAAAAGCCCTACCCACGTTTACAAATAAATACTGTAATTTTCAGAAATAAAATTCTCAACAGATGGTAAAATTAGGATTCTGGCTGGTTTCACGGAAAAGGATTACGCCTAGTCTTGGAGAAATAAAGCAAGATCAATGGAGATTTTCAACTTGATTATTTAGTCCAGGACTAGGCTTAACGAGTTGGATATATATCTTTCTGAAATTGTTCTTATTATTGTGGAGGACCCCATTGCTTGTCTGTAACATTGGGAGGGGCACATGTCCCCCCCGTTATACGCCCTTGGTTTAATCTGTCTCAGCGAAACTGGCACATAGTGAGTTAATATCTGACACAGATAGTGGTGTGTTGAAATGCTCCATCTTATCACCTTTACAAGCCTTTATTCATGTAAGGAAATTATTTCTTAGTTATTGGATCTAAACTCAAGGAGACTTAATAAAACAATTATATGTTTGTGCAAAAATTTTACTGAATATATCCAAGTAATGCGAAAGTTAATCCTTTCAGTAGAACGACTCAGTTATGGCCATTCATCCTCATCGGCTGTGTCCTGTGATGCTACCCCATTGTTACTGACTTAGGGAGCTCGTTCTCAGACACCGCACAACCATGGATTTCTCTCAAACCTTTTGTCATTCTTTCGGGCATGGATTAAATTAACTTTATTGAGCAGCTCTGCTTTCAGTCTGAGCACCGACCGCACCACCCATTGTTTGAAACGTCGCTCAGTACTAAGCGTACTCTGGGCTTTGCTATTAGAGTGCGCTCACTGTTACTGAATTAAATTTCACTCAATTGTTTGTTGCAATCAGTGTTTTTCTGGGTGTTTCTGTCACTCAATGGAAAAGGACACAGGCCTTGTATTACAGCGTCATCACGAATCTACATACTGGGTAAATATACCAGATGGGTATGGGTAGGAGAATGGAGGATCATTCGGAAGCCTCCTAACATCCTGAAACCCACTCCACAATGAATGCGGCTGGTTCCCCATAGACTCGGAGACACACTTCCCCCTCGACAACCACAGAGTCTGTAATGGAGCATTTTGTTGTGCTGCTACTTCCCGTAGCTACAGCTGTGTTATGCTTCTACTGTCTGAATGTCGCTTCCCGACTCCCGTTACGCTTAGAAAACCAAGGAGAGCGAAGTGCTGGTTATGAGTGGTGTTCAGTTTACCATGACACCACACTGAGCGGTGGGAATAGAAAGATGATAGCCGGCGACGTTAACTCACTCACACTGGAGATTCTGCATCTGTCACGCCAGAGAAGAAGCACCGGGGACATGGGGAAAGGCTCGATAAGAATAATTTCAGAGGCGAACAGTATCTACAGCTTTTCAGGCATGTTTTGTTTGCAGGGCAGGCTGTTGTGGGTTATATGAGAATGGGTGCTTTCATGGTTCAAATCTTTCAGTCCCAAACTTTTATCCGCATCCCCCTGAAGGAGAGTGACATTAAAGCATATTAAAGAGGAAAGAGCAACGTCAGATTTAATTTTCTCCTTGGCTTGTTTCTGACGCGCTCTGTCCCCATCTTCAAACAGCTTTTCTCCCCCAGCCCATTCATTATTTAAGAGTGAGGGAATATATTTATGCTTCTTCTGCTTCAACGGGAACCACGTCCTTATGGTTGGGTTAGGTACCCTCACATTGTTCAGGTAGTGGAGCCTAGTGCTGGCATGCCAGGATACTGGGTTCACTGTAAATTGCTTAGGATAAAAGCATATATATTATTTACATACAGTATTTATATACATTTCTTTAGATGTTTTTAGAGAATTTTTGTTGTTCTGGATTCAAACCCATGCTGTGGCAGCAGTACATGCACTGAAGGTAGTGACTCAAACCACTGGGTCTCCTCACTCCACACAACAGCATATTCTAAATGGCATAGCATTGATATCATCACGTGAGGTAGACATCCACTGTTTGTGTTCAGACGTGATTTTGATCTTTGAATAACATTATTTTTCACTCAAACAGTTTTAATTAATGTGTCAAATCTTTTAAGTTTTGCCAATTTCTGAAGATGATGCAAGATCTCATTCAGATGACATCGAAATGATAACGTGGATGTTCTTTATGCCAATGTCTCAACTGTGATTGCTTTGTAACAGAATACTGCAGATATGCTGTCCAGATGGAGGCCTGTAGATGCAGACTTTATTTTCCTGTCTTGTGATGTTAAATTATATTAATTATATGTATGTGTGTATTTTTTTATTGTAGCCATTTTTCTCCAATCACAATTGGTCTTGTCCAACTTCCTAACCTTGCCATGTCAGCAGCTCCATAATTACTTGGACAGATGGGGGATGGTGAAGGGCGCTCACATGGTTCCATCAACCACGTGGCAGAACCATCTGATTCAAATCACACTGCTCGGTGCAACGTAGAAGCCTTAAGTCAGCTCATGCACAGGATGATTACACAGGATGATTACACAGGATGATTACACTCACCAACTACACTTCAGCATTTGAACATACAGGCGCTCGATCGGCACACAAGGAGTCGCTGGAGAGTTACCTGCCAAGTTTCGTTAGCCGACTTATCCCTTATACCGGGCAGCACCTGGCCAATTTGTGCTGCCTCTGGCTGGAACTCCGAGCAATGTCGGAGAAACCGAATCACGTTTCCAACTTGTTACCACCGTATTGTAGCTGTCTTGGTAAGCAGAGCTGTTTCTTTTACAGCCCCAATGATACTATTACTGCTTGAAAGTGATTAAAACCCAAATGGTAGCAAGTCAACAAACACAATGTCTTCCAGCTCATTAAAAAGCAATGCTAATGGTTAACTCAGTCTGGGTTTGTATGTCATGTAATCTTATTAGGGTGTGGAATTGCATTGTGTATTTAGAAGAAAACAAGTTACAACAAAACTATTGAGCAGAGGAGTGTACGTTTGGAGTCTCAGTTGAGCCATTCATTTTTTACATTGCAGGATAACTCAATTGAAAAACAACTTCTCTTTTTGAAATAACATTTAGTACAAAGTGTAAAAGAGAGACTTTATGATCAAAATTCTATCTGGTTCAAACAGGGATCAGCATCTAATGAACCTTGTTGCCGTTTTACAATGTCTTGAGCCTTTGGGAATATCTGCAATGAGACAGGGTTGTATAACTTCAGTAGGATACCACAAAACTGAGGAGAAAACTGGGTTAAAGAAAATAAATGGGTGAAGCCAGCTCACCATCTAACTGGAAACATCCCATAATTCAAAACATCCTAAATGTTCAGATGTCATTATCTGAAACACAACTACAGCATCACATTTTCAGAAAGCATGCGCATGTTGATCTGCTCCTCGATCTCAACTATTCTGTTTCTCCGTCTTCTTTGTTCTCTTCTTTACGATGCCACGTGGACATCGGTATAATCGTTGGTATCATTACGATCCGTCTCTCAGAAGTGCTCCAGCCTGAGCTCACCCTGAGTCTGGAAAAAAATAAAACAAATGACATTCTGATTAAATCTATATCCCTATCTGGGGGGACAGATTCAGCAGTTTTAGTTTTGAAAGGACCCAATAAATAATAATCTTCTCTGATTAGGGCCGTCCTTTCAGATAACTTGTGAAAAACGGATGAATGTTGCGGCGTGATAAAGATGTCTGGGTTTCTAAATGTGATTAATTACAGATAACTGGGAGGATGGATCACCATGTGACTGATCAGTAATCCCTTGGGTATCTTTAACGGATCGCCCACCAACCTCATTCATCACACCTGAACGCAATCGTGCCTAGGGGCTGACTGGAACCAGGAATCTGCCCTGGCATTTTGTTACACACTGGCCCATTTGGATTCATATGGACCACCTGATCTGGTCTTTGACCAAAGTGCCAAATGGACAGTTTTGCTTTCGATCCCACCAATACATTTATCATCAACTTACTGAAACTCAACTCGGAATTCTCATGATAATATGTTGCAATGTGGGGATAAAGAAAAGGCTCCATTTACTGTAGAATTTCACAAGTAATCCGATATACATAGTTTTTCAGCTTTGAAATATAAATAAAGTTTTTGCCGACTTGTCGCTTGAATGACAATGTAAACCTGTTGTTATGGTTTAAATTCTACATATAGAACATTTAAGGTTTTAAATCAGCTGTTACTATTTATAGAATCATTATTCATGACTTCTTCAGTTTGAACTATATAGTGGTCTGTTAAGATAATATTAACTTAAGAATTGTAGTGTTTACCATGACCTGCAATCCCAGTTTACACAGCTATTGTTTTTAGCACTATGGTACATCAGCAGATGGCACACTTGTGGTCCAATAGGGACAACAAGGACATAACCCCCCCTTGTTAATGGTTAAATTGGGGGAATTTTCTGTTGCTTTCAATAAAAGCTTTTGTAAATGGCCTAATTCCTAGTCGAATCACACAATATTTTAATTATTACTAATTATAATGTAGTTCACAAGTTCAAGAGGAAATATGTAATTTCCTGCTCTGTGTCTGAGGTAATAATGAGACACAATCCAAAAGGATCTACATGGCTTAAACTTACCTGTACAGTACAACATGTTTCCTCCCAAGGAGATGGTTGTGACCTTAGGAAACACTAGTTTAAGAGTTCAATACTCAGATGAGGTTTGTGTTTTTTTTTTGCTGACTTTTCAGCACTGGTTGAGGTTGAGTGATACACAAAAAGGACTTGGGTTATTGCCTCCCCATCATACTCCACGCTCTACTGAGCCTGAATGGGGATAAATATTAAATGCACTCCATTGAAGTGCTATTTATGGCCTTTATATTGTATTTTCTTAAGGTCAAACAATAAAAGCCTCATGGAATTCTAGTTATATGGCAGGAGCATGTAGGGTTGGGCTGAACTATGAAAATCAAGGACCATGGCAACAAATTAGAGGTCAAAAGGATATTTACAAGATCCATTCAATTGTATTTGCTAATGGAGTGTGGGCTGTGCTATTGTCACTACTCTCGCAAAGACAAAGCAACAAAAATACAACAGCCAAATCTCCCCTATTTAAAACCACACTTGGTCAGCAAAAACAATACTAAAAACTTTCAATTATAACATCCTAAATGGATGTGCTTGAATGGATGATACCTCATACATTGACTAAAGCAGTGTGTCTGAAATGATCGTCACTTACACAACGGGACAGAACCATTAATCTAAAGAACGTGTAGGTGTAGGCTTTAAAGTCCCAGACATTGTGTTCATCATGCTGTGAAGACTGACAAATAATTTTGCACATTCATAAAATATCATTTTAATGCTGAGAAAATTACTTTTTCTTTGAACATTGAGCTATGGCAGTCATATCCCCTGGTAAGCATATAGAGAAAATTGCTTAAGTTGTGAATTACTTATCAACAGTTTGCAAACCCACGAACACTTAACCATCTCATTAAAATGCAAGAGAGGATGACTCAGACAAATTTTGAATGTTTAATACGTTGGGGGGGGTAAAAAGTCCTGAACTGCCTCTCCGTTTCAAACAGAAGAATGACGTTTTCTCAGAAGAGACTACAGTCCAGAATTTGGGTTTGGCACAAAAAATCACTGGTAAGAAAAGCTTATGTTAGCATTTTCTGGCAACATATTTTACTTGTCTACAGGAGTGATCGGAATTTCAAATGAGGAGACTCCGAGAGTCATGCATTTTCTTATTTTAGTCTTGGTTTAGAAATGTTTCTGTTTCCTGGGGAGTGTAATTTCGTGTTATAATCAATGATATTTCAGTATCTCTCAGTGATTTAGAATTTCATATTGACTTGCTGAACATCTCATATATGTCTATCATTAAAACAACCAAACAGTGAAGTGGAAATGAAAATACAAGTCTATATGTTTAAAGTCACGCAAACATCTTATAGTTGTAGGGGGTGAATCACTCATCAACAACCCCAATTCTGAAAAAGTTGGGACAGTATGAAAAATGCAACAAAAAAGTAATTTGAAAATTGTATTCCCCCTTTATTATATTGAGAACACATGGTATGTTTTAATTTGGGGGTCTGTTAGTTTAGTTGGTACAAGTGGAAACAAAACCTGATAGTTTGTGTTTTTTGGTTACGTCCTGCAGTCTAATTGTATCAATGTTTCTGTGTGGAAATGTCTGTGTAAATGTTCTCTGTGCTGTGTGTCTGTGTAAATGTTCTCTGTGCTGTGTGTCTGTGTAAATGTTCTCTGTGCTGTGTGTCTGTGTAAATGTTCTCTGTGCTGTGTGTCTGTGTAAATGTTCTCTGTGCTGTGTGTCTGTGTAAATGTTCTCTGTGCTGTGTGTCTGTGTAAATGTTCTCTGTGCTGTGTCTGTGTAAATGTTCTCTGTGCTGTGTGTCTGTGTAAATGTTCTCTGTGCTGTGTGTCTGTGTAAATGTTCTCTGTGCTGTGTGTCTGTGTAAATGTTCTCTGTGCTGTGTGTCTGTCCAGGTCTGTGTGTTCTTTTCCGTTTGTGTGTCCCTTACAGGTGGTGCAAATCAGGCCAAATCATCACTTATCAATGACTCCTCCCTTCCGTAATCTATTTCTCCTGCTGTCTCTCTCTCTCTCTCTCTCTCTCTCTCTCTCTGTCTCTCTGTCTCTCTGTCTCTCTGTTTCTCTCTCTCTCTCTCTCTCTCTCTCTCTCTCTCTCTCTCTCTCTC
>JACXGM010039029.1:0-10683 GCA_016801145.1 Umbra pygmaea
CTTGGGTGACCTCTACTGGTCGGGGACCTTGGGTGACCTCTACTGGTCGGGGAACTAGAGTGACCTCTACTGGTCGGGGAACTAGAGTGACCTCTTCTGGTCTGGGAACTAGTGACCTCTTCTGGTCTGGGAACTTGGGTGACCTCTTCTGGTCTGGGAACTTGGGTGACCTCTTCTGGTCTGGGAGCTAGAGCGACCTCTTCTGGTCTGGACACTTGGGTGACCTCTACTGGTCTGGACACTTGGGTGACCTCTACTGGTCTGGACACTTGGGTGACCTCTACTGGTCTGGACACTTGGGTGACCTCTACTGGTCTGGACACTTGGGTGACCTCTTCGGGTCTGGGAGCTAGAGCGACCTCTTCTGGTCTGGAAACTTGGGTGACCTCTTCGGGTCTGGGAGCTAGAGCGACCTCTTCTGGTCTGGGAACTCGGGCGGAAATACCAGCCTCTTGTGGCCTTGGAGCGGAAACACCGGCCTCTTGTGGCCGTGGAGCGGAAACACCGGCCCCTTGTGGCCGTGGAGCGGAAACACCGGCCCCTTGTGGCCGTGGAGCGGAAACACCGGCTCCTTGTGGCCGTGGAACTTGAGCGACCTCTGCTGGCCGAGGCGTGATGGAGACCTTCCCTACCCGACATATTGACGTCTGAACCTGGGCTATCAGGGTCCTGCCAGGACATAGAGAGGTTCCCATGATTTCCAAATATGTAATGAGATGAGGGGATCTGGTGAACAGCCTCTTCAATACGAAGGTTTCAGCTTCTGTCTTGAGAGATCCATTCCCGACCCTCCATGAACAGAACTGGCTAACCAGTTCCGGACGGTCACTAATAGCTTGGCCGCATTGGTTAAACCACTCTCGATAATCCCCATCCACTTCTGGGTCTTTTCGTAACAAGGTAAGGACGAAGTCCCTCTTGGAACTGAGGCTGGTAACAGCATTCTTCGGACTGGGGCTGGTAGCAGCACTCTTGGGACTCTGGGTAGCCTCCATCTTGGAACTGGGACTGGGAACTACTGTCTTGGAACAGGGACTGGGTGCCCTCTTAAAAGCTTCAAAAGGGGCACGTGTCTCAAAGACACAAAGGGGAAGGATGTAGTCCCCATCTATAGCCTCCCTGACTAAAAAGTCCTCATAGGAGGCTTCGTAGAGGTCCCATAGAGGATCCTCCTGAGCCCAGCCACTGTACCACAGCTCACTCCCAGCCATGTTTAGTTTGGCGAGGTATTCTGTAATGTTGTTGGTGTTGAGATATAACAAATAGCTAGTCCAAGGCAGATGGGGGATCAATGAAAATGCTTTATATATATATATTAATCCAGGCTGACACACCTTAGAGAAACTAAGAATAGCGTAGACAGATACAAACAAACTATACGGGTAAACTTATAACAAACATTTACATATAACTTGGCTCGTGGTCTAAACTTAAACTAAACAAAAGGATCCCAACACATCCTAACAGAGATAATAAACAAGAAATAACTAGAATGCTTGGTAGGAAGGAAATATAGTACTTACAAATACCTCGCAAAGAGGCAATGGTGAGTGTGTGACATAAATACAACTATGTGTGAGCAGGTGTACAGAATTTGAGTGATTGAGTCCGGGTTATGGGAATTGTAGTTCTGAACAGGAACAAATAGGGAAGTTGTAGTTCACAATCCAGGAAGGAGGAACGGGAAATGTTACATACTGTCCTCCCTCATTCGCACACTGTCTTTGTCCCAGATCCTTTATCACAACCCATGGCGTTTTGCACATATTCATCTTTACACTAATCTTTTGCCCTGACACTTTGCATTCCAACTGATCTACGTCTCTCATTTAGACATCACTTGCACAAACTGTATATATACTTCCTACCGTACAATCTTTTTTTTTTTCTTTGTGTGTTTATTCATGTTGTTTTGTGCTTTATCTTGACCAGGTCGCCATTGCAAATGAGAATCTGTTCCCAATCGGCCTACCTGGTTAAATAAAGGTGAAATATAAAAAATACAAATACACTTTTTTAATAACATAATAATATCAATCTAGAGTGGACAGCTAAAAGACTGCTTTTATTCTGTCATTAACCATAAACCATTCATGGCCTTGTCTCCCTTGTCATCACTGATTACTCAGCCCCTCTCCTTCTGTGCCTTACAGAATAATTATCGGATTACTTTCCGATCTAGTCATTCTGAAATAGGTTTGAATATAGCTCTTCCTTTCCTGCTTTGAACAAACATATTTTGTTCATCGTTTCTCAGATAATTCAAATTTGATCTATTTCTGATACATTTGTTTTTTAAACTTTTACCTAAGAAAAAAGACATTGACTCGTAGAGCAGAATAAATTCAGAGGTGTACATATTGGCTACCAATATACAATAAAATGCCACCAGACCCATTGGGTGGGACTTCATAACACAAAAACCTGGAACCAACCAATGTTAAATTAGATGCTAGTTACCACATGACATGACCTAGCAATTCTCAAACAGGTTTTAAATGTAGCTTTTCCTTTCGTGTTTCGAATCAACATATTTACATTCATGTATATTGCCATTATTTTTTTATTTTTTTTATGTTTTATTAAAATTGACAACAATGATGCAAACATAGGTCACAAAGAAAATGTACAATACATATACATCTTCACCCAACCATACACCGTTTTTGTTTTTCACTTCGACCTATAAAAAAACATTCCACTCACCTCAGTGATTTGTCAAGCTGACAATAATTGACCAGGTGGATGAGCAATTTCAGAACCATCAAGATGAGAAGTAATAAGCATGATGACAACCAACCCGGGTCTTCCCTAGGGCCATTTTACACTATGTATGAGAGAGTTAGCAAGAAACATATGGTGCCTTATTTGAAAAAAATATTTACATAATGCTTCAGTTTACATTAAAAATGTACTGCAGGATAAGCAGAGAAAGGTGTAAGGAAACTGCAATTAAATTATATAAATGTGCAAAATCATGACCAGACCCTTATCAGTTTCCATTATCAAGGCATAATGTACTTTCAAACCTAAGGTGCACTTCAAATAATAACAGTAACCAAATTGCGATTTTCTTCTCCTGCTACAATCACACTTGACAATTAGGCAAGTTAAAATGTAGCCCAATGGAAGGTGCCTTTCATATTGCGACATTATGTTATATTACGGCTTTTACATTTTACATTTTCTGATGGTTTCAGGGTGATTTTGCAATTTAAATGAAGAGCCTTTTTTCAGCCTCTTTTAGGAGAACAGATCAACAACCGATGGCTCAATGAAAAGACTCTGAATGCAATAGGATTCACACATATTCATCTTATATGTCATTATTGATCACTCAGTCGAGACAGTTCGGACACTTCCCCCTGGGGGACCCACTTCTATGCATAAAATAGTTCGACATTATTTATACATCAGGCATCCATCTTCCATTCAGGTGGCTCTGGAATATCTTGAAAAAATGTTCAAAGGCACTCCACACAACATATTCATAAAACATTATTAAATATTATCCAAATGTGTTCAGGTTTACTGAGAAGGGAACTCTTCACAGCAAAAGCACAATGCACCTTGGGATTTATTTTATAGTGGTAGTGACAGTGACATTATCCAGAAAAATATGGTTGTAACGGAATCGATAGTGACTACTATCCCATGTGACAAACATTCTCTTTTCCTTGATTAGATCAAATAAGATTATAAGCTTCATTTTGCGCAGGCTGCTGTGTCCTTATCTTGCTAGATACGTTTAACAAGTAGAAGTTGTCTCAAATACACAATTTGATGTGCTTTCAGTGTGACATTCTTTGAAATCTTGAACATAGCACCTTTGTAAGAAGGATATTTCAAGCTTGTGGGGAAGCTTGGGTTATTGAATAGTTAAAGTGTTGCAGTAAAAATATGCTGATCAATCCATGATGTTTCCGCACATGTAAGTTGCTGCCTCTGTGACAGCTGTGTCATTGTGGGAAGGGGGTTCTAATCCTGGTAGCAGCATTTCCGAATATGCCCGGGTAGGTCTGTGTTGTAAATAACTTAGTAGAGAGAAACAATAGTGTCACATTGTGGTCATGTGACTCAGTTTGCAGACCGGCTCCTGTAATTTTAATCCCTGTAGGTGGAGAATATGTAATCCTCCTATATGTGTACCAACTCAAGGTGTTTAACGAGCCGTGTGGTTGGTAGCCACACGTGCTTACTGGAAGCATATGATCGATCTTCGACCATCCCAGACCTGAGGGGTTGCTACTGACACAATTCTGGGAACTGGAAAGCGATTTCATGCCTGGAAAGGGATTTTAAAGGGAATTGGACATGAAAAACTGGGTGTGGAGAAAATCAGAGAAATAATAACAAAAGGATTTATGAAACTAAACAGATTTACCTAATTTGATGAAGATGTTTACGCATTTATACACATTGTAGGGGAGATCTGCTTGGTGTAGTGGGCTAAGTCGCTGCATTGCAGGACGGCCTTGTCATGACAGTCTGTGGTTCGAGCCTGACTACGGGTTCAAATTGGTATAGCACTGCCCAGGATTTGAGATAGACAAACCGAATCATCTACATTGCCACATCGCTCACCAGCGACTCCTTGTGTGCAGATCAGGCGCCAGTAAATTAAATCACGGAAGTATAGTTGGTGACTGTAATCATACCGTGCACGATCTGACTAAAGGCTTCCGTGTTGGGTGAACAGTGCGAATAGAATCGGCAGCTCAGCGACATGTGGTTGGATGAACCATGTGCGCACCCCTCGTCATTCCACAGATTTGTCCAAGAAGTTGTGAATTAGTGGGAATTGGGAGGGGAAGAAAATGGGGAAAATTAAGATAAAAAATAAAAAAGTGAAGTGATACACATTGTACCAAACAACCCCTGGTCGACCCCAGGGCCGTTTGAAGGAATTTGGGGGCCCCAAGCAAAATGGACATGGAGGCCCCCCAACCTACCACCCTGCATGCAAAACCTACAGGAACCACAGCATAGCCATAAAGTTTAAGTTCACCCACACATTATATAAATAAAAAAGGTTTACAGTGCATAAACTGTGCATACAATTTTTTTTAAGTGCAAATACTTGTGTATAATTACATGTTTAATAATTATAAGTAGTTTATTGTAACACACATTATATCGATCATGTAATATATTACGTATCGGGTAATGATTAAAAAAATGTGTAAACCTTTAAGAACATTTTAAAACATCTAAAAACATTACATAGATAGACGGACCAGATATTCCTAACACTATTTTAAGGGTTACTAATGCTTAAAAACATCCCAAGCTAATGTTTGATGCACAGAATTTATTGTGTGGTTTTCCTAACCCCCATTTTGTAAATAGATTATCACGGTGGAATAGTTAGTATTGCATGCTAACGTTATGCCAATTTCATCAAAAACTATTACAAAGCTATAGCAATGTCATGTCATTAAATACGATCAACAGTGATTCTGGAACAGATCTGCGTCTTCCCTTGATACTCATACTCAGTACTCAATAGTTTGTGAGTACATGGAGCAAATCAATTCCCCTGAGTTTCCTGATCTGTTCACTAACCTTAGTTGGAAGGAGAGTACAAGTACAGGATGTACTATTTTTATTTTGCACTTATAGACTTATAGTATCTGATTCTCTTACCTGGTGGAAGCCTGTTTGAGCATGTCAATAATGTTCTTCACCAGCAGTCCAGGACCACCTCATGCCTGCAGGCGGTGCATTGGAACCTGACGTCACTGAGCCCCCTCTGGTTGCGAGGTGTGGATTGGAGGCCTAGTCATGACTGAATATCACAGAATTAAAAAACATGTTTACTCATGCCAAAAATTTAAACCAATTACTCTTTATGTCTACTGTTTCATGTGAAATAAATGACACAAAAAATGACTTGGTTGTACAGAGCTTTAGGTTGAACATTGCAACAAATACACTAGGTGAAAACTGTACAGTGGGCTCCAAAATTACTGGCACTCCTGACTGGCAATGCACAAACAGTGCTGTAAAAAAATATAAACAGTATAATTATAGAGAAAAACACAAAATACCATGTGAAAAATACTGTACTTTATTAATGTGTCAATGGAACCAACCACCATCGTTTATTGATTCAATTAAAAGTCAATGTCCTCCAGGTTTCACAATCAATGGCACCCCTAAAGATTATTACATATAACAGCTGCCAAAATTAAACCAGGTATTAAATTCCATGTATTTAAGTTAATTTAAGTCTTACTACTATATGGATCCATTACATTACATGTAATACTTCCTGTTTTACTAGGGTATAAAAACGAGGTAACACAAGCAATATACCTTTGTCATCCAACACTATGAAGAAAACAAAATAATTGGCAGTTCAAAGAATACAAATGGTCGTAGACCTTCATAAAACTGGTCATGGCTACAAGAAGATCCACAAACGATTCAATATACCACTGAGTATTGTCAGGGCAATTATTTAAAAAAAATCTAAAGATATGGAACAGTTGCAAACCTCATGGGTAGAGGACGCAAATGCATTTTGCCCACCACATAGGAAGGAGGATGGTGAGAGAAGCAACAAAACCCCCAAGAATCACTGTGACAGAATATCAACCCTTGGTGGCATCTTGGGGTCACCAGGTTTCAAAAAGCACCATCAGACACCACCTCCACAACCATGGCCTCTTTAGAAGGGTTGCCAGAAGAATTCCCTTTCTTACCACAAGACATGTTTGGCACTGAAACAGAGATGCATACTAGGAGAGGCACCTCATACTTACGTTTAAATATGGTGGTGGGTCAGTGATGTTTTGGGACTGTTTTAATTCCAGAGATCCAGGGGCACTGGTCAAGATTGACTGCATAATAAACTCCACCAAGTATCAGGCAATTTTGTCTGATAATCAGATTGCCTCTGCCAGAAGGCTGGGACTTGGCCATATTGTAGGTGGACTTTTCAAGAAGAAAAGAAGGAAGTGCAAACCCAAGAATGTGAAGAATCTTGAAAGGATCTGCAAAATCCCTCCAAATGTGTTCCTTAACATTGTCAAACATTACAGGAAGAGACTTCATGCTATTATCTTTGCCAGAGGTACTGAATAATTAGTTCCAATAAGTATGGAACCTTGATTTTGGTGAAATTTCTTTGGTGTCAAACAATTGTATGGATTTGCTTGGTTTCCATAATTCCAGGTACAGTGTTTCTCACATGTTGGTATTGTGAGTTTATCTCTATAATTATATTGTTAATGTTTTTAAAGGATTGTTTGTGCATTGCTAGTCAGGGGTGCCAGTAATATTGGAGCCCACTGTAGGTACAAAATGTGTTGACATGTCACAGTGGTGCTGGAGGAAAGTAGGAGTCACACGCAGAGGTATATGTCTTCCAGTATTTACTGGGAATAATAATTATGAAGTAACAAGACAAATTCCAAAAGGGATAAACATAAAACAAGGGTGTGGCAAGCTAAATGGCCACAAACACGCTCTCAATGAATGGCGATGAGAATAAATAATGAGAGTACACTTAATAATCCGTTTAGCAAGGAAATACACCAAACAATATAGCGGTATATAGTATAATATAAACAGCAGCACTACACAATGTTCACTTCACATGGAATTAGGCACAATAACCCACAACCTCTGACACTGGAATACAGCTTAAATAGAAGCAGGCAAGACAGCTGATTCCCATTGAGCTGATGAGCTTGTGGGTGATGGGAGCGGTGGCTTCAGTAGGCGGGGGACTCCGAGTGCCTACACCTGTGTGCGTCAGCAGGGGAGCTCCGAGATCTTCCATGCTGACATGACATGGTAAAATTATCACTGGTTTAGTAAACGCATAGAAATAGAATGAGTAGAAACCTCATTGAACAGTTTTGTTTGGTCAATTGATAAGTACACCAAAAAATGGTGACTGTTGTTTGTTGTCACGTTGACAACACGCACCAGTGGGGCTGTAAAGTGTGTCGTACTCACTAGTTTGAGAGTGTCAGTTTTAAAAAATCATTCTCCAATTAATTTAAACAAATCTTGATTTCTCAAAAAATAAACATCATGTCATTGATTCATTGATTATTTTAGACTTATTTGACATTCATACAAATAAATTCTTCAAGAAATGGCATCCTATATTATGTTTAAAAAACTAGGCATGCTACGAGGATAGGCATGCAACATTAGACAAGACCATAGAACTAGCATGACTCTGCACTTTGTCCAGCGTTAGCTTATCTGCAAAACTGAAAAAATCTACATACTGTATGGTAAGCATTATTAAACATCAGTAATCTATGGAACTTATTCTATGATACAAACTAGCGTATATTAGTTTTAACATTAGTGGAGAAGAAAAGGCTCATTAACAGTTAAGTGTCCAACCGTAGACCGTATATATCACTGGACGTAACATGTGTGACGTCACCCATTGGTGTCACGGATAGGACTGGAATCAAGGGTGAATCCAAATGTGGAGGAACACGAGGTGAGTGATAACAATAATATTTATTGTGGATAATAGGTCAGGATAATGGTAAGCAGTAGGGATGACCGGATGTAGTGGCTGGAACCAGGAGAGCCGAGACCAGGTGAGTGGAGAACAGGTGGGTGATGGTTGGTGGTTGGTGTCTGGAAGGCTGATGCAGAGGAGGGGTGAGGTCCGGATGGCTGGAGACAAATAACATGATTGATGACCAAATCAACAGCACAGATGGTTTCTGGAAATGGAGGCACAGAGAATCAGGGTGAGATAATGGCAACTTGGCACAGTACTTAGACTGGCATAGCTTCACTGGATAACAAATAAGAGCAAAGTGCTCAGACTGGTTGAATAGAGAATTGGTAGTACAATAATCCAGCAGGGACTGATTGTCAACACCTGCTTAATAAAGAGAGGGTGGCAATCAGCCCCAGGTGCAGCAGAGGGAACAAGTGCTCAGGATCATTGCTGATGGGACTCCTGCTCTGGGACTGGTGCCTTCAGGAGTGCAGGGAAAACAGGTACTGGTGCTTGGGAACATGATGAAGACACACAACATAGAGACAGGCCAAACACACACACAAGGTAGCCAATTCAAAAAATGAACATCATTATGTATTGTAGGCTTAAATCTAGTGATTGAGACCATATACTCATTATGAAAATGTTTACTGAGGTAATAAATCAAGTGAGAATTGTCTCAAATGCTCAAACTATTACAGAAACCGAGCTCTTTTGCAACCAGACTTCTTGCCCCCAGCTGGAATTCTGATAGAATGCTGGTTTAAGGCACTTCCTCATTTGCGTCACTTTCCTCGCCCTGTATGTCCAACGGACACTGGTTAACATTGGCATGACACTGTGATCTTCTTCTTTGATGTAATGGTGAATCGCAACCATCTGAAAGGTGCATACTCCGCCACCTACTGTCAGGCCACGGAGTCCGCAACTTCCCGCAATTGGTTCAATTGCGGAAGTAGCCCGTTAGAGCTTTGCGCTGGAATGGTACACCACAAAATGGCTGCCACTCTGATTATTCTGCTACATTGATTTGAATAGGAATTGCATTTCTAATCATTCCATTTCTATGGGTAAACGTTGCCAGACAGATGGGACAAATCAGCAGCGTCTCCAAGATATCCATGTGTTGCTCTTCATACAAAGACAAAATTTGAAATAGGATTTGTCTCAAGTAAATAGGGAACGGTTATTTCGGCAGTATAAATTCCAAACCGCTTATATTAAATTGAAGTTGGAAGGCCCACGGTTACTTCAGTAAACTTTCTCATATCGCATGGCCTGGAGCTATTTTCAGAGAGTACACGGCAAAGGTTACTGTTTACTTACCCATTCGCAGCTGATACTTAAGGTACCCAGCTAGCACAGAGCTGGCGGGACACAGCACAGGCAGACCAGCAGTGGCAGAGTTGGTTGTCTGCTCGGCGGTTTGCTCATTGTTTGACAGGCGGTCCACTGCCAGCCAGGAGGTCCACCGGCAGGTGAGCAGCGTTTTAGACATTGAAAAATTGTAATATATATTTTATAGCTGAATTCAATTTTGAATTTCAAAATAAAATTAAATGTGTTTGTATTGTATTTGAATGTTGTTGTAACCATTTTTTCTAAATAGTTTAAGATATTTTTATTAGAGACAAATCTAAAACATAAGACTAGCCTAGGATATAGCCTATACGCAGCTGACTGGAACAACACCAGTATGAGTGCGTAGGATTCCTGGAGGATCTCTTGTCTAAAACTCTGCTCACCCGCCGGTGGACGGCCGCTCAGCTTCTAACCCGGAATTTCCACCAATTGCGGAACGGCTGCGGATCGGCTCTGCTGCGTGTCTGCTCCGTGCTCCGGCGTCATTCAATACCCACCAGGTCCGTATTTGTTGCGGAACGGCTGACAGTGACTGACATGAGGACCCTCGCAAATTTACGTATGATCGCGTGAAATAACAGCATATATATACTGTGCTGAATTGCTGCGGAGCTCTCCGGCATCCGGCAGAAATACCGGCAATTTCCACCAACTGCGGAACGGCTGCGGATCCGCTCCGGAACGGCGGCGGAGTCAATAGGTTTCCATTAAAGTCAATGTTTGTATTTTCACTGACTGCGGAACGGCTGCGTTCCGACTCCGTCCCAGCTCTGGCGATCCGCAGCCCTGCGGAGCAGATACGCAGAGCTTCTATTTCTGCCGGATGCCGGAGA